>JAMKCH010000828.1:0-44006 GCA_023653785.1 Ophioderma brevispina
GCAAATAACCAAAACGAGTTTAAATCTAGAGAATAGCACAGTGATAGGGAACATTTCTCTGAATTATGATTTTTCAAATGAATACGATTTTACTGATCCCATTGGGTAAATGTTACTGCCCCCCCAATTCCTAACATTATTTCTTACACGTGTTCACTACTACTCAAGGAGTAAAGATATTCAGTGGCGTAACCAGATTTTTAAGGGGGGGGGGAAAGGGGGGGGGGAACATTATATTTTTTTTGGGGGGGCAAACAATTTACTTAAATTTGTTATGATGTCGGGGACGTCAAATGTCAGAATACCTTTAAACACAAAATGAGCCTGGTGCCACAAGTGATCTGAATTTATATTATAACACAGATTTACGATGATTTTTAATCCGATTTGGTTCAAGAATTTGGTATGCCCAAAAAACAACATTACATGTAACCATTACACACAATTTTAAGATTATGATACTTATGAGAGTCACGAATGTCCAGAGTTAAAAGAAGCGGTTTGCAGTTCAACGATGGATATGTCCTCACAGCGAAGCCTTCAAAAATGACAGCGGACAAGTTCACATATACAATCCATGGTTATTCCATGTGAATCTTCTCAGTCCCGAAGATAACGTTTGTCGAGCAGTTCAAGGCGACGGGGTTTTTCGACGGACACGCAGACAATAATATTCTGCATTACAATACAATTAGTCCAGGACCTGCTTAGAACCCCAGCGTACTAAATTTCATACGCAAGAGATTCTGAAGACTTGATTTGAATTGTTGGACCATTTACCTTAAGAATCACACGGTGCATTTTCGTAACCGGCTGCGAATCCGAAAATCCAAGATGGCGACCAGCTAGCCCTTTTTAAAAATATCAAATGTTAATTTGGTACCTAAAAGTATGTGTTTGGGGTATGTAATACACCTCGTTTTAGGGGGTTGGGGTGCTGGCAATTCATTTTGACATCGTTTTTATCAGTAGAAGTCCATGGTACATGGTATGGATTTGGAATTCCAAGTTGGCCGCCGGCAGTCATAGAAAAGAAAATACACCATTTTGGATGACTTAACCTATATTAGTTTAATTACATCGTTTATGGGGTTTTTAGGTGCGGGATTCATTTTTGACATCATTTTTATCATAGAAGTCATGTTACATGGTTGGATTGGATGAATTCCAGATGGCCTGCCCGGCTTCATATGTTTAGTAACAGTTTGAACGATTTATCTAGGACATTATGTGTATACTCGTTGTAGAGGTTGTAGGTAGAAATCCATATTTGACACCATTTTTATGATAGAGAACCAAGTTAGGGTCAAGGAATTCAATGAGACCATTGATAACAATGATAGCCATTTAGTTGTTGCAGCCATAGTCGAATTTCAAAATGGCCGCCACATAACTATTTTGCCTGTATTCTTGGTCCTCGAGATTGTCATGAGGCAAAATTCTGGTGTCTTCACCCGTTTTTAGGGTCAAAAATATTCAAATGACACCATTGAAACCATTTGGCTGGTGAACCATCATTTGCGCCAGCAGGCAATCTTGAATTCAAATGGCCGCCAAAAAATGGCATTATATTTCATACATTCGCCTTTGATAGAGGTAGAAGCATGATTCTGGGGGTTATCCAAAAAGATCAAAGGTAACTTTACTGGGTTCTTTGTGTTGTGGCAGCCATTAGTTGTTTGGTTGAACGGAATTCCCTCCTTTGGAGATAGAGCACCAAGTTATTAGAAATTAAGTGTCAAAATTGAAACAAAAATCCTTAAGTTGGTAATGTGGTTGGCGGATTTGACATATTAGAAAGTGCAAGTATGGCCAAAACACAGGTGACATGGTTGGTAGTGAACCAACTGTGGCAGTGACAAGAGTTGGCGTGTCATTGGTAATGGACATGGTTGGTGGGACACAGGTATTTAGCAATGTTCCTTGAAACTCATCTATGACGTAAGCTGAAAATATCGATAGCGCACGGTATTCAGTCCGTATGGACACTAGTTTTGGTGTTGTAAGTTGAGATTTTAAGTTAGCATGGTTGGCTGATGGTGTATAATTGGCAGTGACATTGCTGATGTGTCATAATTGGCAGGACATAGCCGATGGTGTCCGCGTTGGCAGTGTCATAATTGGAAGTGACTAGTGATGGTTATAATTGGCATTGTCATTATAATTGGAAATGTTAGTTTTGTTGGTGACATAGTTGGATCACGCATAATCAGAGTCATCGCTGTCTTCGTTCTATGATGAAACCATGGGGAGATCCTGATCATCTGGAATCATCGTCATCCAAATCACTTGAAATCAAGCTCTCTTTCTTCATTGCAGAGCTTCGAAAAGAATCGGGCCATCAAACCATAGTCGGTGCTAAGGCAAGAGTAATTATAGGGTCCATCCCTGTCCATCAGTTGGATAGGGAATGCTCTAAAACGGGGAGTGTCTGCTAGTCTCCATATAGTAACCTGATAGTTCTCTCTACGGTGTGTGGTGATAATGATGCACTACAATGGCCCGAGGTGCTGCTGCAAATACGTCACGGAGGCTGTCAATACTCTTGAATCTCGGTCTCGGACCATAGATGCAAAGGAAATTCTTCGAACCAGCCAAACAATTCCTTAGTGACCTCTCATGCATTCCTAGGTCTGCTAGGATGTTGGGAAATTTGGAAGCTTCTGATCCACTTGATAGGTTCCACCTCCAATGTCACCTTGAAGGCCTATAGGTGTATCCACCATGTGTGTGAAGGGCAGGTAGGCGTCAACAGCCAACAACTTACTCATGAGTAAGACCATTTCTGTCAGATTGATGAGTCTCTTGTTTCCTGTTCCAGTGTCAAACAGTATGTGATGATGGGAAAAGAGAATGAAAAGGAGGAGAATGAAAACATATATCGCTGTCTGGGCGTATGTACCAAGATTCAAGAGAGTGTTGGCAGCCTCAGGTACACTGCTCATCAAGGAGAAATGTGTGATGGACGGTATATGGCACCTCGGCTGCAAGGTTTACCGTGGCCACGTTCACCCATGTCGTGCATGCAGTACGAACACATATCTGCCCGTATGAGGGAGAGAACTATCAGGTTGCGATATGGGCATGGCAGTATCCCGTTGTAGGTTGTAGATTTTCCATCTACAACTGATGGACATGGATAGACACTAAAATCTTGGCATTTAGAACCACTATGGGGTTGATTGTCGATTCTTCCCGAAGCTCTTGCAGATGAGTACGGAGACTTGATACAAATGATTCGGGTGACGACGATTAGATGATCAGGACTCTCCGACCTGTTTCATTAGAGAATGAAGACGGAGTTGACTCTGATTATGCATTATCCAACTATGTCACCAACCAAAATAAACCTTTCCAATTATGACACTGAGAATTATTACACCATAAGCTCACTGTACTTTCAATAAACACTGCCCATTATGACACTGCCAACCTGACCCATCCGGCCTGTCCTGTAAATTTATAATCAGCAAATCCACTGCCAATTATTGCTACCATGTAACTATGTCACTTTCATTAATTGACACTTACGACACCATCAGCCAACCATGTCTCTTAAAATCTAAACTTCGCCCGATCTAGTGTACATACGGACTAAATAAGTGGGCACTATCGATATTGTCAACTTACGTCATGCCTTTCAAGAAACATTGTCGGTAAATACAAGTGTCACCAACTAACTATTGTCATTACCAATGGTATACAATGACAGCCAATCTGTCACCACCAATTTGTTCACTACAACTACCATGTGGTTTGGCCATAATGTCTCTTCTTAATATGTCAAATCCATCCACTCGCATCAAATGTACCAAATGAATGGCTTTTGTCACATTCTGATGACACAATATTTCTATCCTGGTGCTCCTATCTCCAATGGAGGGAAGTAGTTCAACCAAATAAACCAATGGATGCCACAAAAACAAAGAAACAGGTAAAGTTACCTTGATCTTTGGATTCCTTGACCTTAAAACATGGGTATACGATCACCAGAATCATGTTCTACCTTACCTCTACCATGATTCTACTCGAATTATGTAATAGTAATCCTTTTTCTTGGCGGCCATTTTGAAATTCAAGATTGCTGCCGCCCACATGTATGGTCCAGAATTGTTATCAATGGTGTCATGGAATTCCTTGACCCTTAAAAAAACATGGGGGTGTAAGACAACAGAAGTTTGCCTCTACGAATCTCAGGACCCAAGATATAAGGCAAAAAAAGTAGTTAAATGGTGGCGGCATTTTGAAATTCAAGATGATTTGCAGCAACGACTAAATGGTTTAGCATTGTTTCAATGGTCTCATTGAATGCCTGACCCTACTTTGGTCTCTACTCATAAAAATGGTGTCAAGAATTATGGATTATTTGCTACACCTACAACCATATACAACAAGGTATTACACATAATTCTAGGATGAGTCTGTCAAAATGTGTACTTTACATATGACAGCCGGCGGCCATATTGGATTCCAAATTCATACCATGTAACATGGACTTTCTAATGATAAAAAATGATGTCAGAAATGAATTCCCAGCACCTAAAAACCCATAAACGGAATGGTTAAACATAAGACTAGGTTAAGTCATTCAAAATGTGTACTTTTCATAGGGACTGCGGCGGGCCATCTTGGAATTCCAAATCCATACCATGTAACATGCACATCTATGATAAAACGATTGTCAAAATGAATTCCCAGCACCCAAACCCTTAAACGAGGTATGGTATGGTATTACACATACTTCAAAATAAACATTTTATTTGTAAAAATGGCTACCGGCGGCCATCTTGGATTCGAATTCGCAGCCGGGTTTTTCGAAAAAGCACATGCCTTGTGTGATTCTAAATGTAAAATGGTTCCATACAACTAATCAAGTCTTTGAATCTTTGCGGATGAATGTAACGGGGTTCTAAGGCAGGTCCTGGACTTAAATACAATACAGGTATTCTACCACCATCAGTCTGCCGCCAATGTCCTGGACTTCATTAGGCCCACAAACTGGAATCCAAGTTTTGATCCAAATGAAGCTCTTTTGGCTTAACCCTCGTCTACTGAGACATTTTTTGTAACAAAATTGGCGAAGGGAGGGGGGGGGGTACCACCCCCCTGTGATTTTCGGTTCTGAACACCCGATTCCCGTAAAATTGCGGTACCAAAAGATAGTTAGAGTTTCTTCTTTCATTGGTACCAAACATAAGTACTAACATCCCCTATGACGTCACCATGACGGATATGTTGAGGAAGTACGAAAATGATAATAAGGGGGATGGAAAAATGGAATTATTTCGCAATTTTAGCGACTCAAACACCTTATTATAGCCACAAAATGCGTCATTATATTAAAACTAGTCATTTCCCATCAAGTAGAGTCAAAAAAAACGCATGAAAAATCTGATTTTCCAAGCTTTTGGCGAAAATGAATGTTTCACTGGATTGTGTTATGAAATAAAAGGCAAGTTTTTGCGACATGCGAACTTTATGACGTCATTGTGACGTAATGCTAGGGCCATGATGGTACTCATTTGGTATCAATGGAAAGAGGAGGACATAGCTATCTTATTGGTACCAAAATCAAGTTGTCGGTGAGTTCTATGTGTTGTGTTGGGGCATGTTGGTACTTCTCTTACCGACCGGGGGGGGGGTGGTTACAACCCCCCCCTATCCATCACCTTGGGATCACCCTGAATCTTACCTATACCCGGTGGATGTTTGTTTTTGGATTAAAAGGAGCGAACATGGACAATTGACAATGACATTAAATAATTGGCACCCAAAAAGGGGTTTTTTTAGCCAAGCCGGGAAAAAAACTGAAGGGGTGGTAACCCCCCCCCCCCCTCTCGGTAGACGAGGGTTTGTTTGTTATTTGTTGTTTTTTAAAACCACGACAGCAGCAGATCGACAGTCAGCAGTTCAGCTTTCGCTCCGGTGTGGCCCTTAAATAAAAAATATTAGGAAAATCATGGCACTATGGTAAAGTCAAAATCTACATTTAGATTAAACTAGTCTATATATACTGTATAGCTCCAGGTAATACTGCTGGCAAATCTAAACTCTCCAATCTCTCCTTATATAAGGATTTCACAACGTTCCCAATTCTTAAGAGAAGTACACCAGCATCATGCATAAACATAATCCTGGCACTAGCTGAACAATGGGGTCTCAAATAAATGACGACATCATCCTCATTCAACAGATTAGGTAAATACCATCATGGGAAAAATCTATTTTGCAATCGGTTTGGTTTTTGCCATGAAAGCTTGGAAAACCACTGAGGCCAATTATAATACTTGCTCAATCTAATTTTAGTAAATAACACCTGCCTGATACAGGATTGCCACAATAAGTTGACTCATTTCCAAATTTGCATGCTGGGGAATTCCATGTTCTCTTTCTGAGAAACAAACAAAGTACTTTTACCGGGAAGAAATCATTCTCAAATAAAATTGAGATATTAAAATAAAATAATATTTTTTAATCACTAAATGGAGGCTAATATAACAAAATGGTTTGTCCAGTATCGCCTATGTGCTTTCACTGTGCAAAGAAGAAAATCACTATTCAATAGGGGCACGGGCGGGGGGGAAGATTCCCTACCGGGGCCTTCTTGCAAAAAAGAGGTGGAATGAACCTTTTGGGAACACGGGCCAAAATCAATACAAATACTAATCTACGTTAAGATTTTATCACATTCTAATCGACCAAAATATAAAATACATTTATATTTTAACGATATACGACCGCCAATCTTATAGTCATGTATAATGTGCAGCATATTACTAGATGTGTTATAGCTAGCGTATTCAAGTCAAGTTACATTACAAAACAATATGTGGTTAACCAGAAACGGACGGGTAGGGACAATATTAATTAATTATTATTATATCATGTACTTTCGCTAAGAGAAACATCAGTTGCATCAGAGCAACAATTGGCGCGGCGGTCACTTTCAAATTTTTTTAAAAAAACACAGCTTGTTTAAAATTTTTCTGATTAAAAAAAATTCACACAGATTGCCCAATTGTGAAAAAAGTTAACAATTTTAATAAGCCTAATAGTGCAGGCTTATTAAATGAGTTTGGTATACTTGGAAGGAAGTTTATTCATGTGGTTTTTTCTAGATCGAATTTATGGGAATCCTAAAATAAATATAATACACGGGGCTTTTGTGAAGCGCCCATTTCAATCAAAGATCACAGCGCTGTTGCCTATTATTTTACGCTGCCATCAGGAAATCTCCATCATTCGTTCAATCCTAGGTTGGAAGCCGGCCAAGCGCACAATTCCTATTCAGCACTTAGATTGTTTAAATTCCCCCTAACAAGCTACCCGAATTTCGCTTGGGTCGACGAGTTAGTTAAGCGAGGTAAGTGCCTTGCCGCCTAAGTGCACAACACATTGGCCAAGCGGGGCTCGAACCCGCAACGTAACATCATGAGGTGGACGTTATAATCCACTGGACCACATTGTGCCTCATATGTAAGACTATATGTTGGGTAAAAGGCCCCGAATCCTGAACGACCCACTAAATGGAGATACGGGAGGTTGAAATACCAAATACGAATGTTGATACCATATGTAAATATGAGAAACTGACCGTGTATAGACCTAAGAATTTAGCTAAATTGGGGTATGAAGTACATGAATAATGTACCATATAGTATTTTTCTTAATCACCCCAGTAACACCCCCACCCCCCCCCCCCATGGGGTGGTCGTTCAGATTACCTAACATATTCTTATTCCTCATAAAATTCTGATCCAGAAAAACCACATGAGAGAAACTTTCCTTCCACGAACAAACTTTTACCGGACACTGAACCATATTATAAACATGATAAAGGAGAGTCCAGGTTTGCCGCCGGGCCACCGCTATTCCATTGCGATACACACGCAAAAGAATCTTGAACCACCAACCAAAGCGAGGCACGAGGTGCTAATTACGACGTCAACCATTCAATAATGCATGCAGTGCGATCTATTCCAACAAACTTGGTTGAAGGACTCACGGGTCGTGCATGTAGAATCAGGGGCAACGCGGGGAAGAGAATGGCGCTGTGACACGAGGTTCGGTTCATAGCCCATGTGAATTAAAGTGAATGAAAAAAATACGGATCGGAACGATGTAGGGATGGGAATTGTGTTTTGAAGAAGTGTGGTTGCCTTTATGCATATTAGCACCGTCAAGAGCACTAAAGCGAATGTCAGAAATAAACACGACATTTTCGCTAGGAGGATTTTGGATTATTGCTACAAAAATTTTGTACTACGTGTCTACGAAATTATTATGAGCAAAATGAGAATGAAATATAATTTAAATGGCCCAGGGCCAAGCTTTCGTGTCTTTGGTTATAGCGTCATATATACAAGTGACCCAACCGAGGTTAATCATATTAAGCAGTGGTGTGCGCTTTTCAATCTGATCTAAGATGTTGTAAAGAAGTTTCGTTGTGCACTTCCAGCGGAACTGAGCTCATTTTGCGCCTGGACTATAAATGATTGGACCTGATATCAGGATTAAAAGGAACGGCTGAAAAAATTCGCATTTACAGAGTAAAACTCAAAAATCTGTTTTGTGGTTCTTAAACTTTTGGAACATTTTTTATCCTAAGTAGGACATGTTGTTTAGTACCAGTTTTACTGTATAGGCACATTGCTATGCATCATGGGATTGATTAACAACCACCCTCTGGGTGAGAACCATAGATATCGTATTTATGACCTTGGAAATGAGTCTGCCACGAAAATGATTTGATGGTTCTGTTCTTAGCAGGGCGTAGCTAGATTTTAATATAGGGGGGACAGTTGTCGCATCTTAAAGCAACAGAAACGGGCGGGGTCACGTCCAGGGGCCGCCTTAGAGCTCATGTGGGGTCCAGGGGGAGGAAGCTGCCTGTATGGGGGAGTAGTGAACAGATCGTATGTGAGTTGTTGCAAATTCTGGGATTCAATTGGGAAATTTGGTACACAAGTACGTTCTGCATTGATGATCAAAAAAATTGATGGAAGCACTTGCCACACCCCCTTTAAAGGACCCCGCAGGTTGGATTTCAAGGTTACACAGGGGTAAAATTTTTAAAATGTTCCGATTGTGTTGAAAAGCACATCATGAATTTGGCTGATTACAAGGATTTCAAAGGTATAGTTTTCACTATCCGGGTAAAATTTTTTAAAATGTCCGACTATTGTGTTTGAAAAGCACATCATGATGGTTTTTGTCTGATTACAATGATTTCAAAAAGGTATCTTACACTCTCCGGGTAAATTTTTAAAATGTTCCGATTGTGTTGAAAAGCACAATATGATGTTTGTCTGATTACACAGATTTCAAAATAGGTATGAGTTTACCATCCGGGGTAAAATTTTTAAAATGTTCCGATTGTGTTAAAAGCACACCATGAATGTTTGTCTGATTACAAGGATTTCAAAACGGTATAGTTTACACTTCCGGGTAAAAATTTTTAAATTTCCGATTGTGTTGAAAAGCACACCATGATGTTGTCTGATTACAAGGATTTTAAAAAGGTAAGTTTTTACACTATCGTTAAAATTTTTAAAATTTTCCTATTGTGTTGAAAAGCACATCATGATGTTTGTCTGATTACAAGAGATTTCAAAAATGTATAGTATTTACACTATCGGGTAAAAATTTTAAATGTTCCGATTGTGTTGAAAAGGCACATCATGATGTTGTCTGATTACAGGATTTCAAAAAGGTAACATATTTTCCACTATCCGGGGTAAAAATTTTTAAAATGTTCCGATTGTGTTGAAAAGCACATCATGAATGTTTGTCTTATTACAAGGATTTCAAAAAGGTATAGTGTACACTATCCGTGTACTTATTGGTTTTGGAATTATGGGTAAAACCTGTAAAATTGGTAAAAAAAAATCAATTTTGGTTGTACAGGGTCAAAGCTAGGGCAATTGCTTTTAACTTAAGCTTTAATGTTCCAAGGTCACTCTGGGGTAAAAAATGGGCTCAAATTCTCATCGCTTATAGATATAATGTATGCATGTAAGTTTATGTGATTTGGTTGCGATTGGGGATATAATAACCCCTCGTCCTTACCAAGCCTTTTTTGTAACACGGTTTAGCACGGGGGGGGGGGCCTCAGAATTTCGTTCTCAAACACCATGCTTATGATTTTTTGATACCAGTGGATAGCCTATGGTCCTCTTATTTCCATATGATATCAAAATAAGTACCAACAATCCAACATACCTAGTATGGTGTCACAATGACGTCTCAAGTCCGCGAGGCGGCAAAACTTGGGCATTTTCCACAGAAAATAGGCGAAATCCAAATTTGCGCTAAAAAATAGGATATCGATTTGCATGCGGATTTTCAGCTCTAAATGAGGCAATTGACTAGTTGTACATAAAACATTGATTTTTAGAACATATTGGTGCTAATTGTTCAAAATGCACCAGAAATTCCTTGGGTGGCAACCACCTCTCCCTTACCCTTCGACTTTGACGCATACCCTACCCCCGGTGAAGGTGCTACTTAACCTTTCTTTCGCTAAAATGCCGGAAAGGATGAGAGAACGATTACCTGAAGTTTTTTTCGAAAGGTTTTGGCATTTTACGCACCGGAGCGAGTTTCACTAGGGGAAATAGTGTTAAGGCCCCGAGGGTCTATGTGGGGAATCGCACGCTGTCCTCTGTTAGATATCTTTGAGCTGATACATTAATTAAATTATATTTCATGTTGTAACAGGCATATACGAACATTTGAAATAAATTTGACACAAATCGGATCAATATAAATGTTTACACCCACGATGACCTAGAACATTTTTTGCTTGTCGTGTCGTGCGGCACTTTCAATAATGGGCAGCAGAGGTAACAGAATTAATAATAAATGCGCGGCTTGACCGGAGCGCGTCATGCCGTCGAAACGAACCATACCTTGTTGCACTCCACACTGACCCTTTTAGTACCTTTTCCAGCGCTTTTTACTTTCCTGCCGTCTAGAGTGCAACACTGTATGTGATCCCCACATTATTCATTATTCTTTTTTTTATTCCCTGCTTTAACATAATTTTTTTTATGTGTGTGTGTAAATGTCTACTTGCACGATTTTGTATATGGATGATATTGAAATGTCATTAATTATATTTGTTGGCAAATGTCATGCTTCATTATGTATCATTTCAACTTCAATTATAATTTATTCAACTTGGTATTATTACTTCAAACATCCATACCTACCCAATACCATCCTTGTCTTACATATGTTTTGAATATATTTATTATGTTGGTATTGTATTTAGTGAGCGCCTCGCGTCTCTCTCATTTGTATATATATATATTGCAACTGTATTAACTGTACTTTAATTTTGTTTTTGGTAATATTTAAGATTTTTTTTACATTTGTTAACTGTTCGTCTTGTACTATTGTTATGTCCGACCCTCCATCTACATTTACATTTCAGCCCTTTAACCCTCTGTGCTTGTCTTTTTTGCTTTCGTCTTGTCTGACTTGTCAACACATCTTGTCTACAGGTATTGCTTCACTTTTATCTACCCGCCTTCTCACTCGCTCTTCTAACTCTCTTACTTTTTCAACCTACCTCATCCATCCAATCTCTCAAGTTCCTCCTTCTCTTTCACACTCTCCCTCTTTATCTCTCTCTCTCATTCTCCCTCTCTCTCCATCTCTCTCTCTCTCCCTTATAACCCCCTCGCTATTATTTTCCTTTGACTTATCCTTTTCAGTATGCTAAGCCCTGCTATTTACGAACTGCCATTTAACCATCAGATTCACGACGAAGACTTTCGAGCATCATTAATTGAATTTTTCACCAACACTAAATTGAACATCATCAAAACTTAATTCCCTTTGCATCAATCCGTCAGCAAGACCCCATCTCATCTAAACATGTGAGCCACCCATCCTTACCACTCCACAAACAACTTGGTTCATTTGACTCCCGCTATCACAATGACGACGCTTTACACACTATAAAAAAATCAAGGGCCCCCCCAACGACTAATTTTCCATATTCCAGATTTAACGGCCGTAGTATCACAAAATGCACAGAAGAATCCACTAACTACCTTGTCACTCAACCACCTCAAGTCTTAAGCATTTTCATTTTCTTTAAACAGGGCTTAACGGACACCAATAACCACTCAATTAATTGGCTACAGCATACATTACAGAGACAATCACTGGACAGAGGAAGGGGAGTTGTCTTTACATAAAAAAACCTCTCATACAAAAATATCGACACAACACCAGAAACCAGGATTTGACTCACTTTTCATCGAACTCACCATTAACACCAACAATAGACCCCAAAACAAAATAACTTCGGGAAGATATTTACAGACTGCATGGTCACACAATCCAAAATTTAACAATAGCTTCGAAGCTAGAGTTCTCACTGATACTAAATAAAACCAACCATGATTCTATATTGTCGGTTGGCGTTCATGTATTTTTCTCAAATTATTCACTCATCCACACATTAATGGCTATTATCAACAATCACTGCAAAAACTCCTATATCCCTATAATTAACAGACCTACAAGAATACGCATAACACAGCCACGCTCATGTAATTATCACCAACTCCACTGACACAGACTCCACACCATGGATATTTGTCACTGACACTACAGCTCACTTCCCAATATTCTCTTACATCACTCTGTAGAGGATAAAGAATGCCACAAAACAACAATCACTAAACGTGGCGACAGAGGATCACAACATGCGAACATGTAAGTATAGACACAACACTGATCATGGGAATATACTCAAGAAAATGATCCACACAGTGCGTACGTAACTCATTACCACTTATACGAAACATTACAACCAATGACTTCCCCCTTGCAAGACGAAGACCCTAAAACAAATCGTAACATAAACGCATGGATGAAAACAGCAATTTCAAGTCAATCAAACACAAGCCCGGCCTCTATAAAAACATACCAAGTCCTTATTTCTCTACCTTCCTCATCCTAATTTTATTCTCTTCTTACTTTTCCGACACCTCTACCTCTTCGTCTCTGCTTCCTCATATGAAAATATTATCACATACCAGCAAGACATGTGAAAGTCTCTCTTCTTCCAAACTTCGCGTATCCCGGTTTTTCCGTTAAGTGGTTTGTTAGCTTAGAATTGTTTGTTTTCCTGTTTTGTTTGTCTCTGTTTTTGTGATGTTTATTTACCTATGTAAATTTTTATATCACCCCTTACTTGAATCACTCCGTATAATGTTGAGTTTAGTTACTGCATGTATTTACATGGGCCAGCAATATCCCTACAGCCCTTCGGGTTGTCCATATGGTCTAGCCGATCTATCATCAACATCACCATTTATCTTAGTACAGTCTACAATGATATGTATGTCTTATTCTATATTATCCTGTATAATACATAGGGTCCACGTTCGATATGTATGCTGACAAAAATTGAATTGAAAAATTGGAATTGAAAGGTTGTACATATACGAAACTTATACTTAATCCTTATGACCAGATGGACATTGGATATGTCTATACACCTTTTAACCCCGTGTGATACATTTACAAAATTTGCCCCCTTAATTTACCTTCATTCATTATCTCAGAACGCTCAAGGATGACAAAATTGCATCATCAGGATCTGGAATCAGCAATTTTCCAAGGCTGCCCTATTTCGCCTTTTCTGTTCCTTTTTGCCATTGAAACCTTGGCTATTTCAGTTCGCAGTAATGATAAAATTAAAGGGCTCAAGGCGGGCGACTTTGAAAAGAAAATTAATTTGTTGGCTGATGATACAACATGTTTCCTACATGGGGATTTGGAGTCGTTCCAAACTCTTTTCATTACACTTGATAAATTTGCTTCTTTTTCAGGTTGTAAGATAAACCTTTCAAAATCTGAGGCCATTCACATTGGCAGCTCTAAAGGGTCTGATTTTCATCCATTTGAAGAAGCTGGTCTGAAATGGAGATCCAACACTTTTAAAACTTTGGGGATTCATTTCTCTCTCAATACCAATGCTCTTTGACTCAATTTCAGTCCCAAAACTCATCAAATTGAGAATAACCTTAACTGTTGGAGAAGGAAAATTTACTTTTTGGGCAAAGTTACTGTGATTAAATCCTTGGTGCTGCCACAACTTTTGTACCTTTTTTCTGTTCTGTGTTAATTACATTCCCAAATTTTTTTGTTTCACGAAGATAAATGTCTTTTTTTTTAAATTTATTTTGGAATGGTGGTAACGACAGAGTTAAGCGGGATGTCCTTTGTAATGATATGATGATGATGGTCCTTCGAGATTGATCCACTTCTGTTCTTTCAGGTCTCAAAAACCTACATGGGTTAAACAGCTTATTGACCCCGACTACTCTAATTTTTTGGAAATCCCTTGAATTATTATTTGGAACATCTTTCATCCAGATTGGACGATCTGTTGAGTCCACTGCTCCAGATTTGTTTTTGAATACCTTATCTAATTGGTCAATTGAAAGCAGTAATTGTGGTATTTTATCAGAGCAAAATTAAGGACAATTTTAGATTGTCTGATTTTTATCTTCAGGACCCAATTTAGTGGAATCAAAATGTTTGGGCTTAACCAAAAAAGTTCTTCTATTACCCTATTTGGGATGCAAAGGGGATTCATAATATCTCTGACCTTTTTAATATAAGCAATAATTTGTCAAACTATTTGCATCTCTTGTTATTGATCTGGAAATCCCATCACCGATAGAAGAAAATACAATTCTTTAATTAATGGTATTAGTTGGTATTTGTTTCCAAACCCCAATACATAATACAGGATATGTTTAATACCATTTCTGCTTCCCCTTTTGGGGGCAGAAAAACATGTCTATTCCATTTTAAGGAATCGGGCTCTGTTGAGTTTGAAAATAAATGGATTGATTTTTTAGATTTTTGGAAGAGCCAGACTGGAAATTAATTCACAATATAACTTGCAAATGCATTGAGACCCATTGAGATCTTTTATATTTTAAATTTTTTCACAGGGCTATCTGCACAAACCAATTTCTTCACAATCGGGAGGGTTGATTCACCAAACTGTTACTTCTGTAACGAGTTGCCAGAATCAACTTTACACTTATTCTGTGAATGCACCAAGTTGTCCTCATTATTGGATGAATATGTTTTTCATTAAAAAAAATCAATGTGTTTGAGAAAATGTTTGGCGTCGGAGTACACCTCCGAGATGACATTGTAAATTAATTTCCTCTTTTATTTCTTAAATTTTAAAGCACAAAATAATGCAGATTTCCACCACAATAACCTCATTTTTGGTTGCATTTTTCAATTTGCTCAATGGAAACAAAAACTTGAATATAATTGAGAAATTAAGGGAAATACGGCCGCATTTTAAGAAAATGGATATTGACCTTGAAGCTCAGTTCTCCGCTTTTTTTGTTGATTGTTTGTTTTTACACTTATTGTAATGCCATGGCAATATCAAGATGGTGTGAGGTGTGTGTATGTATGAGTGGTTGTGGTGTTTGTGTGTTTTTGTGGTTTTTTGATTTTTATAATTATACCCATTTTTAGAAGAAATTCTTTTTTGGGTTTGGTTTTTTCTTTTTAAATAAACAAACAAAAGAGAAAGATCTGGAATCATCAAGGTCATATGGGCCTACCACCGGAGCAGTGCCTTTACTGGAAAGTAATACTCCTTTGTACGTGGAGCGTTGAATGTGTCCATTGTACACATTTAAGTCCCTTATAGCTCCTCAACCATGATAAGTTAACGTTATTACATGGAAGGATATACGAGCTGAGCGATGTGGTATAATATTGGCATGCCGTTTGGTAATTTTTCAGATTTATGCAGATTGTAGTACTGCTATCACAGTGTGTATGCAACGGTAAATAACAGGGGTTAACACACACAACTCACCAACACATTAATTTAGGTACCGGTGTACAGAAACTGAGTGTCCCCATGATAGAGTGTCCTGCTACCATCGCAACATGTACGGAATAAACCGTGACCTGTAGACGAGGCCATTTATGCGTAGGTTATACAGATTGCTGAACCCAAACGTGAATCGCACTACTGAGCACGCCAATGACAATCACATCCATTAGACACATCCTGGTGTTGGTAGGCATCATCCTCAGTAGTCACGGCACGATGACCACTCGTAATCCATATGACACCTGTATGTAACAGGTTTGGTTACATCAACAATTGTGGTAACTTGATTGTGGTACCGCATTAAAAAAAAATATTAAATGGTGTGTTATGTGCGTTTTTAGATTGCTCTGTGTCAATTCTATGCTTCACCCATGTTTTTTTACAACCGGTGTAGAAAGCAGATATAGTCGCGGCGGGAGCCAAGTTCCGGGCTTCCATATACTATAACTGAATAAACCGGAACCCTAATTTGCTTAAATAGTCAACTGAATCGATTTGCCTATTGTTCACCATTGGTTCCGACTATGGAGTACGCCGGCAATGGTTTACTTCTACACCGTCGCCTCTATTGGTGTGTGTATAAGGAATCTGTGTTCTTGGTGCCTTATAAGGTAGCCGTACATTTGATAAATAGAGTGTATTGGGACGGTTGTACAGAGGCTGATCACACAGGGGAATTAATTTAAGAGAGCCGATCACATACGCTGCTGTCTGTGTAATTAATGTTCCTTATTTATTTTTTTTTTAATTTATTTTTTATGTGTGCGCTATGGGAATTGACAGTTTCCTGACATCAAACTTCATGAACGTTTATCTATGACCGTATTCTGGGCACCCCGTAGATAAGGGTTACAATACCATCCCATTTCAAATGAATTTATATTTTATGTGAAAGATGGCTTGTAAACATTGCGAATGACTTACTAGATAAAGCAGACGTAATGTGGGAGCAGTTGCGAGGAGGGCGCGTGAATGAACAAGAGCTGCTTGGCAGGGCTTGACAAAGTGTGTGTTGTGTTTTGGATAGTCAAGAACACACATACATCCCGAAAAACACACCTAAATTGTGGGACTTGCAAATATTTTTGTTTGAAAACCCCAAAAAAAATGGGAATAAAAAGCCGCATTTGAAGTTAAACAATGCAACTTTTATATTATTGTGGATACCCCGGGTGCGGTACCCGGCACCCGGGACCACCAATAAAAGTGACGGTACCGCAATAATTGGTGTGTGTACATATCACCGTCCCGCAATTATGGTGTAGGAAGGACACACACTTGCAATCCTATTGGCACGCTATATTCACTTTATTCTTAGGCCTTTCATCAAAGTGTTACGTTGCGCTTATTCTTATTGCCCGAATTCCCGTAACGATGATGGTAAGCACGCCTCTCATTGGTAGTTTCTTGCGCATCGCCTTTCCGCACTTATTTTGTGTGTTTTTCTTTATTTTCCGGGATAATCTTCCGTGACTTTCCTGGGAACTGATTGAACATTAATACTAATTGCGCCGTCCTATGCATTCCATGTCAAACAAATGTATCTACCGTCTCGCGGCATTGTTTTATGTTACCGCTGGGCATATGCATTATGGTTAAAAAGGATCAGTTGACAGCTATGTTTGCACGCAAGCGATAATAGGGTACAAATGCCCAAATGATGACCACATAACTTTGACACATTTACGACCTTAGAAAACCGGGCTTATGCCAGATGCGGGTGATTCAGTGAGCTGCTCCCATGCCCAGCTGTGTTCGGAAATGTGACCGCTGAATTCAAGTCCACTCGATCGATATCGGTCACATTCATTGAACAGCAGCTGGGCATAGCGCGCTCACTGCATCCCCGCATCTGCATCTGCATAAGCCCGGTGTAAAAGGAGAATGGTCCGGTAGGAACCATAGTCCGGGCTCCAGAGACGACAACGGAATAAAGCGTGAAACTAATGTTGCGTGAAGAGTCAACTGCATCGATTGCCCATTGGTCACCATTGTTTCCCGGACTTGAGCCCGCGGACAATATCTCCTGCAACAATCACACTCGGTTTTTCTAAGGTCGTAATATGCTTGGGCACAAAGACGCCCTCTTCCGCTCGGCCGGCGGTCCTGTCACGTTGGATGGACACAATTTTGAGGAGTCTTTGACAAAGACTAACATCCTTCCTCATGCGTGCCCTCTAACAAAAGATGTTCGTTCCCGTAGTTTCGTCAGTCTCATCATTCCATTCTCTCATAGGCTATTTTAATCATTATTCGTAACATATGCATGGCATTCTTTGTAAAAACAAAGATTTGTAGTCGTATTAGAACATAGACACAGATATGCAAGGCACTATTGCGAGTCCGACCCTGAAAATCTGCGATTAAATCGTTCAACACTGTGTACGAAGTCATTACAAAATATCTTAATCCAATGATCTTCAGCCCCCCGCGCGGCAACACGGGTAAGGGGTCCTATTTAAATCGACTTTAATCACGATCTTCTGTGTTCATTAATTCAGCTCTGCTTCCCGGTACCATAAGATTATGTTTGAGCATTTTGTGAATTCATTCTCTTTTTATAATTACTTTGGGATAATATAATCATTTCATATCATTTTCCTTTTAAGGAGACCTACCTGTACAAAGCGTTCAGTAGATCTATGACCTCCAGCGGTGGTTCTGCCATGCGGCAAGTTCATAAACCCACGATATCACGAAATCATAGTAACCGCATCATAGTACTCCGCCTTCACCGTCTGCTCCGGGTCGTAACTTCTCGGCTACGGCAGGCCCGGAAGGAAGTTGATACAGAACTGATCTGTGCGCTTTTCTTCTCTGTTTCAATCTGTCTGCCGTTTTAGTTTGAAGCTTTTTGGCATATTCCCCAATGGTAGTCCTAATTGCTGTATTTGTGCGCATTCAAAATACCCATTATCAGCGAATAGTACGATCATGGGTGACCACGTTCCCATTATTATGAACTTCCTTTTGGAGATTGAAATTGTCTTCCTGACTTTTTCTTAGTTTGTTCTCCAGGTCCCCCTTGTACATTCTAAGCAGATTGAATAGAGCCGGGAGTTTTACAATACCAAACAAGTGACATGCAGTGCCTGGTCGATGCCAAAACGATCACAGACATTGTCGTTCTTCAGACACTGTCCGCCATGCGAGTGACAATTTCTTCCTGCGGAGCTGCAACGATTCCATCTTCTAAAGCTTTGTCCGCAAAACCGAAGCATTCTAAGATTCCCAATAGTCGTCAGATTTCCTCTGCCTTGAGGGTACGCCCTAAACAAGTTTTAAAAGATTATCATTGAGATAACATGCTGCAAACCGTGTGCCACCAACACTCTCGTAATCCCGAGAAATCGCACATTGAAGTAACTAGTCTGAGCAACTAACTTCCGGGGCCACAACGATGTCCGTGTCTGTGATGGCTTTTTTAGAAATAGACTCCTGCTCAGCGCCTACCCAGCTAACAATTTAACGTTTCCAAACGTGTCAAAACGTTATCAGTTGGTTACAGAAACGTTTTGATGAACGTTTTGGAACGTAAACGTAGACCCACTTTTTTTACGTCTAGAACGTTACAACAACGTATTTCAACGTTAAAATTTACAACGTAAAACGGTCCTTGAACGTTACTAAACGTTTCGGAAACTGGATGGGCACGGGCATTGGTTTTTTACAACGTTGAGGAAACGTTTGGAAACGTTTGAAACGTTATTCTTACTACCAACGTTTCTGTAACCGTTTGCTATATCACATACTTTTCTCTGTTGCCAGAAACCTCGGAAACGTTTCTGACGAACGTTTTTCTGTAACTTTGCTACTACACTCTTTTTTCTGGTGCCAGAACCGTTGTAATGTAAGCCTAAAACTTCGTAGTTCCGCACGCATCTGCTACCAATTGAACAGCATTTATTGTTCCATGGATTTTTATTTGTATTTGGGTTTTAAACATAAGTGGGTGTTCCCAAAAATATCGATATCGAAATAATTTTATTAATGAAACTCTATTCAGTGTGATTATATAATATAGCGTGCAAGATATGCCTACATAAGCAGTTTGTGCTTACTCGTGTTTTAAACATCGGGTGTGAAATGTTGAAGGTTTAATCAGCAAAGTAACACGTACGTAGGTGGTGGTTTTCATAGGCCTATATTATGACTTTGTTAGAGAAACTTCACAATATTGAAGTGTTGGCTGGGCATGTGCATGCTTGTGGTGGGTAATTCTGGAATTGTTTGAAGTAGAAACAATGATATAGGAGGCCTATACCTACCTTTATTTTAAAATAACTATTCCCTCTTCCCTTATTTTAGCTGTAGCTTGCTGTATACGAATGGTGATAACGAGTGTGTTAACCCCATCAGCGTGATGTCCAAGCTGTCATGCAGAAATAACGTAAGAGGAATGGAGTCATTTTTACCGGCACATTTTAGCGAAGCTGTGGTGGTTGTTCTCCTAAAATTAGCTTGTGGTATCCAGGAGATATGCAGCTTCAAGAGTCGGTGGAGCACAATGAAAGTATTTTCTATAATTCACATGTAAAATGTCGTCAATACGGCTAACATAAGCAAAATTTAAACAGAGCTATCCAAATGGTGATGTCCTTGACCGTTGCGCTGTACCGATCGCTTTGGTTTTACGTGGTGTGAAACATTGACCTAACTGTTTACCACCACACACGTGGGGTGCCAATTTCACGATCGTGGTAGAGACAGCAGGTGCCGGTCGTACAGCTTTGACCTTCTGAGGAGTTGACTGTGAATGCATATCACTTCGAAAATAATAAATGAATTAGGTGTACATGAAATAAAACATATATTGATGGTGGACCATTTAATAGATACGATAAGGTGATCGAGTATGAATGAGATAGCATATACTCTTATCATTATTAGCCTACTGCTGATCATCGTGTATTATTATTGTTTTTTATTAATATTGTTATTGTTATTATTATTATTATTATTGTTATTTCTTCTTCTTCTTCTTATTTATTATGATTAATCTTTTGCTGCAAAACACACCCCAACACTCAGAAATGCCGTTTCAATCGTTCGGTTACATTAAACGTTCTGGGAACGTTGCGGTTTTTCGTCTCGTCAAGTTGGTTGTTAGTTGGTCTAATGAAACGTTCTGCGAACGTCGTTGTTTCGTCTTAATGAGATTCATATTTTTGGTGATTATTAAAGGTAGTGAATACTTTCGCACAAACGAATTTGAGTAACCAATTTGTAATACTAAATGTGCAGTCACGTTTTCAAAACGTGTTTTATCACGTTTCTCAAAGACGCACCAAGTAGAACCTAAAACTGGAACGTTTCCAGAAAGCGTTTCGTAACTTCAAGTGTTGCTTTGTATTTCTTTTTCTTCAGAGTAGCAAATTTTAACGCTACTCTCGATAGTGACATTGACCACGTTGGTTTACTTTCATTCTGAATTGGTCAAGGTGGTTTAAAAGCGCGTACTTGTTTGGACTGCCTTTGAAAGATATACAAACCGGCGATTGGCCCAACCTTTTAAATTTTCAACTGCTTCTTCCGTTAAAGTTCTGTGACTTCAGTTTTGGCCGATACTCTGCTAATGTCCATTTTGGTCGGTATGCCAGGTACATTGCGCTCAAACTCGTTTCATCCCATCAATCTTAGTACTACTTGCTTGTATTGTTGTTGCTTCCTATCTAACAATTTTTGGCGTTCTGTGCTCAGTATTTTAATGTTGTCTACAAGAGAAATCACGCAAATTATTAGGAGCGTTACAGTGGCAACCATAACAACGACAATGGTTTTTGGTCGGTCCGTTTAGGACTGGTGTGCAACGTCTTCAAGCATCAGTCGAATCTGTTTTTCTTGTGCAAAACCTGCTACGCTGAGGTTTCCAACACTTCCCATTTGTGAACTGGGAAGTGGACTTTAATGCACCACAACCGGATTTCTGCTCGCCGTCATCCATGCTGATCGAGTTTGATTTGATAAGACCTCGTCTCTGAAATCTGTATTATCTTGTATTTCCATTATGGGAGTCTTGCTTTATGCGACTTTTAAATGGGCACGTGCACACGTCATTTAAAATCTAAAAACTTTAACCGGACGAGTGTCTTTCTTTAAAGGTCAAGTTGTGTACTCCGTACATGTCCGACGCTGCTCGCTTTATAAAAAGATTAAAACCAATACTAAATAGTACAGCTCAATAAAGTAGCGCTTTGAAATCTACTAAGTGTATTTGATAATTCACAGCAATGTTTTGGCGACAATATGTAACCAACATTTTGAGAGTTGGGGTAGAACAATTTTTAATGTAATTCTGCCAAATAGCAGGGCACATTATAGGTTTTAAAATAAATTAAATAAACATTGATAACGACAGACAAGTCCGGGCATGTTCCAGAACGTTAACGAATCCCTACTGAAAGAACTTTAATTACTTCACTCATTAAGAGCTGCTTTTTATGCAATGGATTTGAATGGTTCTAAATTTGACATGTCTACAATACGTTATTTGTACAGGGACATGGACTGATGGAATGCTTTAAAGTTAAATACGTACAACAGCAGCTAACAGCAATATAATAGTTGATTTGTAGCTATTTGTTTGAAAATGTCAGATCTCATGTTTGTTTGATTCAAGTCATCGAATTTTATTATTACGAAATATCCAATAAACTCTGACTATGTCAGAAACCTGACAAGTGACAACTTATGTCATTGGCTTAGAAGATTTTCAGATGGGGGGACCACCGCGAGCGCCGAGTGGGGAGGCAGTGGCGGCGCCAGCGAAGGGGGACAATTCCACCCATTTTTTCTTGCCCCAGATTGTGCCCCCCCCCATTTTGCTCCCCGCCCCCCCCCCCCCCCCCCCAGCCAGAGAAAATACTGATTTTTAACCAAAAAATCAGCATTTGGGCAAAAAAAATACCAAATTTGGGGGCAAATATCAGTCAATTTTTTGGCTAATTTGTTAAAAATCTTAAAAATTTTGGAAGTTTTGGCCCCAGAATTTTTTCACTTTTTGCCAAAATATTTTGAGGGTGCATGAATATGAGATAGAGAGAGCACCACAACACCCCTTTTCATATTTGTTTGATAAGATGTTGGTCAATACTACTTTGTTGGCGTTGGGGCAGGTTTTTGAAAGGTTAGGTAAAACTTTGGGGCAAACCGGCGAGCGCATCGAGCCGAAAATTTTTTGGCTTATCATACAATATCGTGTCGGTACACTCCACTGTGAGGGTGAAGCTTTGGTTTGGTTAAAAAAGTATAGATTATTGTGGGGGGTTCATGGGTATTGAGCCCCCCCACCAAAATTATTTGGTGGTGCCCCAAGCCCCCCCGCTTCCTAAGCTATGTATGTTTCTGGGGCAAATACTCCGTTTAACAGATGCATGTGGAGGAGTCCTGTAAAAAATAATAAGCCCTGTCATAGCAAATGGAGACATGGAGGACAACGTACACATTCACAGGTACATAACATAGAACTGTGGGTGGCATTACCCACCTTATTTAATTATTTGACCCCCCAGTATTTATCTGGTCCACTATATTAATTATTTGCAGTGAGTCAATTTGTGAGTTTTTGTTTTATTTCAGGGTGAATATTATAAATGTGTAAAACAGATTATAGTCTATGCGCTCAAAATGGTGTAATTCGATCATTATTTTTTTTAAATTGTTAAAAAAAAAAAAAAAAAAAAAAAAAAAAAAAAAAAAAAAAAAAAAAAAAATTAGTGATTTTTTTTAATTGTGTTATAGATTAGTCAAACGAAATTAGTAACTTTATTTTCATTAAAAAGTAAAAAAAAAATAAATCCTTATTTTCTTTAAAGGTTCTTGTTCCGATTTATGTGTATTTGTTTTCCTACTTGATATGAGAGCCTGGCCCTTGCACATACACCCCATTACGTACCGTGGTGAAAAACTTGCGGTTTGATGTAGCCAATAATTCCTGTTCCAAAGCCCTATTCAATACGTGCTAATATTGATGGTTAACCAACCACTAAAACGGCGGTTTTTTTGTTTATATCTTGGGAATGAAATGGATTTGAGGGCTCAAATTTTTAGGACACTGACAATGAGAAAAATATGGCCTTTTACTGATATCAAAAATGGATATTACTTCCGGGTCAATCAGGGGGTGTCCCAAGAGAATCGGAACATGCACCTTTGATGCTTTTGTGAGCTTTAATTCACTCCAAAAAGCGGACTTCACTCTTGATGCCTATTGTACAGTGTCACTCCTAATGGAGTTGAAATCCAACTTTCTAAAGATTAAATTTAACTCCCATAAGTGACAGTTTCACTCCTCTTTAGGAAATGAATTTCACCCTTTATAGTCTGAAATTCACTTTTGGGCCGGTGATATTCACTTCCTTTGGAGTAATCACTGTAGGGCTAGCATCCATGAAGAGTTCAATGTTTAGTCTTGGGGCGATATTGTATATATAGAGAGGTGGTGCTTTCAAAGATTAATTCACAATCACTGTTTTATTTAAAATGTACAATGATTTTAAAAGGCGACCTCCGAGTTTTCATGAGGGCGCCCTCATGTTTCAAACAAATCGTGTTTTTTTTTTGCATTACATAATGCACTGTCCATAATACTACTCACTGTGTGAAGACAGCTATGAAAATCAACAACTTTGTTCCACAATTCCGGATCCGGATTTGTGTTATATACAAGTAATTCTATGGCCCTTTTTTACTAGACATACATGTTCCTGCATCAAACGAAACTCTGATTCATCTTAATAAACTTTGGAACTTGGCATTGTAGGTGACTATGATATTCTATTTGACCATTTCTAATGATACAACGAAAAAATATATTTCGAAATCTTTGATTCAGCCTTTAGCTTATAAGCAAACAATTTATAATCATTGGTCATTGTTCATTATAATAATTGGTTAATTTTTTTTTCTCATTGGCTATCAAATAACATTAATTTAAGCTCCATAACATGTTCAATCATTCAATAATTGCTTCTAAATCGATTTGCTATCATTGGAAAACTCTTATTAAAATAGTTCAAACTGCCATGTTCTTCACTTGTGTTGGTATCATTATGGTATTATGCATTACAAACCCATTTAAAATTGTATTTTTTGGTGGCTTTTTTGGCATAAACAATGGGTCGGTAATTCCCAAGGGCAAGGTCAATTGCCAAGGTCAAATGTATTTTGCTTTATAGAGACGTGTATAAGAGAAAGCTGGTGTAGCAAGGGTGTTAAATCTTAACAGATTAATGAGGGATGAAATGCAAGTTTTTTCACATTCAATGATTTTATTGCTAGTACTCCTACATCAGAGAAATGTAACGTTATGGACGACATTTCACTATTTATTCTATTGCAATTTCTTGGAAAATAAAATATAATGGCCAATAAACCTACATATGAATGTAGTCAAATAAGACTTGGTCAATGAATCTGTAATAAGGTTGCAAGTATATTCAAAGCCTTGTGTAAAGAAAATCTTTGTAAAAGCCAATTGCTGAAAATAAATGGGCGGGCCTTTTTCAATGATTTTAATTAATTGGAGTTATATTAATCTTTTCCTTTTAAAGCTACCTTAGCAACTAAATAAGATATTTTCAGTTTCAAATATTACAATCGCTATCTCCCTGTTAATAAGTTTTTTGTTTTATATCAAGTTCACAATCCAACTTTTGTTCACTGTGCATCAGGATCTGATTTGGTAAATATCCATCGTTTGGGGATTGCAATATTTTTCACAAGATCCTTTTGGTCAAAACTGCAATCTATTATCCTGTGCGCTAAGTAGATATTAAACAGGAGGATGTTGATTTTTGTGGTATTTCGACGCGAGTAAATATTGCCATAATTTTTGTGTTATCCTTCATGCTAATATGTTATTTCTACCTGTTTCAGGGGTAACAGGTTTAGTTTAATGTTTTATCATTTTATCAGTAAATTGAAGTTGAACTTTCTGTTGAAAAGAACTAGCATAGAACCAAGACAAGTTACGGTTATGGAACAGAAGGTGGGTGTTTTAAATTCTTAGGCTGATTTGTTCTGTTATTTGGTGTTGTCTTTTATTTGTTTTCAAATTGTTTGGGAGCACGGCGAGTGAGGGATAGTGTGGTGTGCGTGTGTATGGGTGTTGGTTTGCGAGTATGTTTTGTTCTCGATTGCATTTTGTGTCTGGTGTGTGCCTTTTTTGTCTTTTGTGTGTGTGTGTGTGTGTGTGCGTGTGTTTTTTTTGGTATTGTTGGGTTTGTACTTTTTATTTTTTTTCATGTGGTATAGAATTTTTCACCTCCATTCATATGGTACTTTTATACTGTCGGAATCTTTTTTAATATAAGGGAGTGTGGTTGACTAAGGCATATTTAATTTTTTTTTATACTATCACGTTTCGGCCGGGCGTGTTCATGTACTTTCTTTTCAATCTACTTTTTTTGGCCTGCCCAAAATCATAACCTCCCTCCCTCATCCCCACTTATATAATTTATTTAATTGATTATATTTTTTTATATAAACATGTTATCTTTCTATTTGTTTTACTCTGGATGTGTACATGTAATGTTACCGAATGTTTGCTTGGAATAAAAAAAAGAATGGGGAACGCAAAAGTGGCACTTAAAACCATTAACATAAAAGTTGTTCAATTAACCCATTGTTAATATACGTATTTTGGTATAAATTTTAGCAAACTTGTAGTAAAATTATGGAATTAATGTTTGCCGCCCCACCAAGTAAATTAATTTTCGTTTCCTTTTGCTACTTTTTGGGCTATTAATTTAATAATGCCCACCCAGTAGATTAGATCCCTCATTTGTTGATGATGTCCAAAGGTCATGTGACGTCATTGTAATCCGTAAATAACATCAACGCAAGTCCCATATAAATGTGAAAACAAGGTTTTTTTTCGCATTCCGGATTTTTTAAAATATCAATGTTTTTGTTTGTGAAATAATTTCATTTCCAGATATATTGAAAAACCTCGCACTTTCAGTTGAAAAATTGTGCATGCATGTGCCTTCCACTTATCATCTGGCAACACATAATAGTTTTGGTATTTTAGAAGCGAATAACCTCTGCTATTTTCCCTTCCCTCTATCTCATCAACACGTAGTTACCAACTCTCACTTTCAGTGTTGTAAATCCATTTTGCACATATTCATCATTACCATGACGTTGAAAGGTTTTTCTCAAAAGGGAGTCAAGGTCACAATGGGGTCATTAAAGACAATCTGGTACACCCTTGAGTCCTAACTGGCACTGTATAAACCTTTGGCCAGTGGTTTTTTGGGCAAAATTGACAATGCTATTTAATCTTTTGCAAAGAACATTGCATTTGAAAGATGAGTTTTGGGGCCGGTGATTTTTTGAGCAAGTTCAGGGGTGATGACTGATGACACCTATTTGTACCCAGAAATGGCATTAAAAAGGGTTAACCAAATTAGGTCAAAGGTCAATAGGGGCCATCTTTGGTGCAAGACTACGTCATTTTGGCACCAAATGCTCAAAAAATTGGCCAACAGGGCCAAATTCCTACTGGGGGCTTGGTCCTACATCAATTTGTTCGTGTTGTTTGTTAGTCCGAGTTTACACCAACTTGACTTTCTGTATATCATGTTGTACGAATTCATAGCAGTCGGCTTGATTTTTACAAAAGAATTGTCTGACTTTCTCAAAAAAAAATCCTAAAATGGACAAAGAAGGCCTAAGCAAAGTTGACTCTCCTACTTATACAACCATGCTAAAAATACCCAATTTTGAAAAGCACCTTACAGTAATGAACATTTGGACTCTGAGGCATATTTTGATCATTCGTTAAAAACCAGTCAAAAGCATCAATCTTTAAAATGTTCTGTGGGAAAAAATATAAAAATATAGGGATTTTTTGGAAATTTATATAAGGATTATCAAGAGCGAGGTTTAAAATAGGGAAATATAGTAATTATCGGGCTGCCCGCTTGTAGCCCTGCATGCTATACAGGCAAAAACATAAACTGTAACTGTAGGGTCCGGGGAAGAAGTATGGATTGTGCCCGCCTATAAGACCCTCATTTTTCCAGGCTCTTTCTCAGTTCCAGAGACAACCCCAATTTAGGACCATTTCAGTTCACAGAGACCCTACTTTTCAATGTCAAAGCCATTTCTGCCAAGCATTTTTCCTCAAAAACCGCTGAAAAAAAAATTGAGGAAAATCACACATACTGACCCAAAAAAAAAAATAGAGACACCCCCCCCCCACGGGACTGTTAAGGGCAAAAGATTGACAACGCAAATGGGCATACCAATCATCACACAAGATTGATTAATTGAAACTGCAAAACAATCAAATTTATTAGCGCCAAATCAAAATTCGCACTAATGCGCTGAAACACAAACAGTATTAATAATAATGAACTAGAATTGTCGCCGGTTCTCGGCTTTCAGCGCTCGCTATATCAAAATTAAGATGTTGGGGCCGCCCTACATGACCCTTGACCCTGGCACGTGACCTTTTGATCTCATCAACATTGAGGGATCGCATTTTGCCCCTATACAAAAGTTTGGTTTCCAATTGAACTTCAAGTTTTTCAATTTAGATCAATTTTACATTTTAGCCCATTTTTCAACTTGACCTCACTGACCTTTGACCTTTTCAAACATGACCTTTGCTGACCTCATCAAATGGAGGGGATTCTCCGTGTTGCACTTATGACAGAAGTTTTGTTCCAATTGAAGTTAAAACTTTTTCAATTGAGGCAATTTAAAAAAAAAACTAACAAATTTTTGACACACACACAACACACATAAAAAAACTTAACAATTTTTGACACACACATACCTCCACGCACAAACGGCTTGGTCTAAGTTGTCCTGTCAGCTATAGCTTGCGGCCCCCCAAAAGTCACTCCTGATAACAATCTGGAAGAGGATGGATTTGAGAAATTTCTTTGAATTAAAGGTTATGGATGCAGCATTTATGATGTCACCTGGAAGAATGTTTCGACATTTTAGGACCTGCACAAGAAAAAGACCGGTCATCGAAAGATATTTCTGTGGGTCAAGTCGTGGCGATGAGGTGGAGGAACACAGACACGGACATCGTTTCAATTTACTATCTTGTGCCCTCTCTGTCCCAGAAAATAACTGTTTTCCATTATTTCTCCCATCAAGGATTAGTTCGTTCTTCTTCTTGCCTTACATTTTATAATAGTGTCTCATTTTTTCCCCGCAAAATATTATCAGGGTTCAATTCAAACATTTTGAAATAACGCTTCACTTTGGCTTAGTTATAATGCTACACATGACCGCTCCAAGATATTTTCCTAATGTAAACTTCTCTTTTGATATCCAGTGGTTTTGTATTCCCACTGCTATCACAATACCTTAATAGATCTAATGTATTATAAGCCATGACTTTTAATTTTCCAAAATACTTACGAGAAAATACTGTTTTCTTTCCAAATGAACTCTATTGAAATCCCAGGGTAATATATATGGACCATTTGAAGCAAATATTTACATGGGCGTGGAGTTACCATTTATTCTGGATATTGGTTTTCCCTCTTAAATTTTTTGTTGCTTTCCCTCGGGTTGTGGAGAACCGGCAAAATGATTGCCTTATGGCCCACTTTACACATAAGGGGTTTACCTTGGGGGGAGTGCATCTTTTCACATTGCCTATTTAATCAAGCAATCATTTATTTTCATATACTTTCAGATAACTTTTAGAAAACGACTGTAGCACTGGGATGAACAAACATGAGGCAGGAATTTAATGCTCCCCTGAATGACATGTTTTTGTGTGCGCCCACCATAAAACCATTACTTTTTAAAGTTTTTAAACATTGGTTTTTTGTTTAGCAAATCAGTCGAATAAATTAACAACAGTGTTGTGCACTAAAGTGAAGGAGAGTTGAACATTAAATGTCTTTCTTGTTTTTTATTATTATTTCTTAGGTGTTATTAGATTGAAATAGAAGTCAATTTTGATTTGTGCTGGTCTACAATTCATAATTGATTATTACTATTCCTCATTGTACCAAGAATGATAATTATCCCTAATCATTTATATGCTTTTCTCCTGTCTGAAAGACTGAAATTCCTTAAACAAGCGTGAAAATGTTTGTTACAAAAAAACAAAAAGGCAATTCTTGGCCGCGGCCGAGTTCATTCGACAATTGAACCCAGGCAGTACACGCTCTAGCGATAATCATGACGTTATTTGGAGATAAGCGCTTGCATCAAACCCACTTTTGCACGTTCGCGCCGCCTGCTACGTTGTGCCTCGTTGCGTATGTTCATGGGTTAAGGTGAACCTTAAATTATAAAGATGTTTAAAAATAGAAAAAGTCTTACGACCAATTGAAACTGCTACAAAACCATTATTTTTGCATGAAGAACTCGTCCTTCTGGCCTCGGTTTGCCTTTTTTTTTTTTTTTCCCCCCACTTAAAATAATGGCATATCGCCTGGTTTCCATTTGTCGTAAAGAGTGTAACCGGTTCCCAAAATTATAACCTTTATTTCCAATTTGTCATCTTCTCATTCTCACAATATATTGATTTAAAAAAATTACCAAATTAAAAACAAAACGCTTTCAAAATTTTATGATGCGATCCACACAATGAGATGCCCTTCTCATGCATGAATGTTTTCTTTTTTATATCTGTGCTCTCTGGCTTCTTAAAATGGTCCCCTAGTGCAATCCCTTAAATTAGTCACACAACTCATTACAACAAATACCGGTACATCTCTTCAGGTGTTTCCATAATAACATTGTTATGCTGCACAAGGTTATCTTAACAAAACTGTATAAATTTAATTTTTTCTTCATGAAATTACAAACAGTAAAGGTGGATGTTATATTCCTGGTGTAGCTTGTAAAGTAGAATGTTCATGTTACAAAGGTTGATCAATTCAGCATATTTCTTTCAGAAGTAACAAAGAACATGAAAGGTTGACTCCATCATATTAAAATATATCATAAACAAAAATGGGAAAAAGTGCATGTAATAAGGCAATGTTACAGAACATTTCACTAAGGGAATGTTTGTATTGTGGCATGGACAAAGATCATCATGGGCCATTTCAAAGTTCAGAAATTTCAAACTTTACGTGTTGAAACCTATAATCAATCCAGCTTGAACCTTGATGAATTAACCATAGTGCTTCTGAGAAAAATTCGAAGGTTTGGTGGAGATACACAGTTTTCCTTACTGATTTTATAATATTGTCGCAAAGGATAAAGTACTTGTAATGCAACTTTGTGTTTGAAATGCTGCTGATACAAGTGTAAAATGCACTGCATTGAGTCACTGCATGTTATTTATACTTTGAATAAATTACACAATCCAAATAAACAATTTGTGTCAATTTCCTATTATACGAACAGTTCCAGAGTTTTTATTGTAATCAATAAATCGTTTGTAAAAGTCACATTATACTTTATTTCCATCTCATTTACTAACAACATATACATGCCAATGATCGATGATAAGTCCAAAATTTATGGAGGAAATCGCACATAACCTGACAATAAGATATCTGAAATACATCAATGCAAGATGTTGATGCCATTAATAATGCAGAGCATGTTGTTATCCATTACGTCCTAGAGTAAAATGACCTGACCAAACCTGACAATAACTGCTAAAAAGGGATGTAGCTTATTGTCTGTTAGATCTAGGAGCAATTTCCCACTAACACAATGTGGGGTCCACTCTGTGTATTTGCCACTGAAGTGGCAAAAAATAGCATTTTGGGATTTAAGGTTTCACCCATATAAGTAAACATTCAAGTTAACAAACCAAAAACTATTTGGTAAGTCAAATCGGTAATAATCAAGATGAAGAACATAGTCGGGTGAAGATACAATCCATAACATTTTTATGTATACTATATGTAATCAATAGAATTGTAGTTTGGAAATTTACTAACTGGCATTCATGTAATGCTTCCCAACATAGGATTGGAAGTAGACTATGGGGCGTCAGACCAAATACAAAGCTGCTAACACATTCGTAGTCCCTTCAAAGGATAAGACAAAAACCCGGTGTAAAATTATTGATAATTATTAACTGATATAACCGTCTGTGGCCCCAAATACAAACTTGCACATTTTCTTCAAAATGAATAAAATGTCACATCATTTCTCTTTCATAATATCATGTGACGGTATATAGACTCCAGCAAGAAACTATAACTAAAGATATTACAATGGGCCCGGCAGTTGCGTACCAGAGGGGGGCAGGGGGCCGCGCCCCCCCCCCCCCCAATAATTGTTTTCGCCGTTGAGATGAGCCCGTTGGTTCACTTGAAAATTCAGTCATGGCACTTCAGGCCGATTGTCGGCAAAGTATATAATAATAATAAATAGTTTCTATAAAGGGCGCAAATCTTCAGAGAACTCAGAGCGCCATACCATAAACTGTACAAATCAAACAAACAGCTATGAGCCATGAAAGCTTGATGAAAAAGGTGAGTTTTAAGCTAACGTTTGAAGTCTTGGAGCTTGGGGATACTGCGAATGCTGTTTGGAAGTGCTTCCAAACAGCTGGACGCAGCGAAATGAAATGGCGTTCACCAGCTGATTTTAAGGGGTGACCCGTGGAAGGTTCAATAACTTTTCAGATGATGGACGGAGTGAACGTGATGGTGGTAAGTGGAAAGCCACAGATGACAAAGTTCAACGGCACGGTAACCTTCGACAATGCTTGAAGGCAAAACGGGGGCAGTTTTGAATTTTTATGGCGAAATTCCATCCACGGGTAGCCAGTGAAGCTCAATAAACAAAGGTGTACTATGTGTAATGTTTTAACGGTTTCCCTTGAGAATTAGCGAAATCAGCACTTTTGGAGTGCGTTGTAAACGTTGTAGCTGATCAGAGTTGAATACCAAGACAAAATGATTAACAAAAAATCAAGACGTGAGATGCTGAATCGAATGTACCGAATCGATGTTGCTTTTCAGATAGGTAATGTCAATGGCCCAATCTGTCCTTAAAGATAAATATGCTGAACGGCATATTTGGGGGGGGGGGGGGTCCCCCACTAATATTTGCCAACATGGCTAAGATTGATCAAGTCGAACACCGGATTCCTTGACAGAATTTTGAAAATGATGCGCTTGGGCAGTCCAACTCCGTATGTATTACTCTCAATCTGGTTAGTACGAGAAGCCGTACCAACGGTCATCACCTCCGTCTTGTCAGTATTAAGCATAAGCTTATTGCTGTCCATCCACCGCAACTGGCACTAATACATTCTTGAATAGTCTGCTTTAGGTTTGACCAAAGCCTCAGGCGCCCCAGAATATGAAATCTGAGTATCTCGGCGTACTTGTTATACGAACAATTGTACTGAATTAATAACCAGAGAGCGATTGTATATATAACAAAAACAAAACGGCCCGAGTACCGATCCTTGCGGGACTCCATACAAAAGCGGACACGATTTGGAGACATTACCAGCAACGATAACTGACTGAGAACGATGGGTAACCATATGTAGGTGAACCCAAGGAAGTACATTACCTTTGATACCAAAACTCCCCTTCGAGACGCTTGAGAACAGAATGGTCAAGCGTATCGAACGCAACACTGAGGTCAAGGAGTGAATAAGGGACTAACTTCTCGCAGAGTTGGTACACAAGTTGTCGATGACACTCAGTACTGCGGTCCCCACGCTGTGACCCTTTCTGTACCTGATTGGTTTAGCTTCCAGAAGCTCATGATCTAAGAGGGTTGCTGTAATTGGCTAAGAACCACGTTTTCAAGTATTTTGGAAAGAATGGAAGGTTTGATTGGTCTGTATTTTGGAGGATATTGCGATCAAGTCCAGATTTCTTTAAATGGGAACATGATGCCGTGTTTTAAGTTAGAGGAACAGTACCAATACAAGGGAATCGTTAATAATACGATATTAGAGGAACCAGAAATCGTCGGCACACTCCTTTACCAGTTCATTTGGCATCGGATCCAAAATACAAACCTTTTGTGGGGCATTTATCAACAATGCCTGAAATCTCAGCTCAGAAGACAGGAGAAAATTTAGATCAAATAAGGTCCGTTCCATGGCCAACAAACGAAGGTGGTGGAGAATTCCGAGAATCCAGTTTCTCTCTTAAATCGCTGATTTAATCGTAAAAGATTTGGCCAAACTTGTCCGGTTGTTCATCATTTGTGGGATTATTTGATGGATAAGTACACGACTTTGATCTTACCTATATAGTGAAGAGCTGTTTAGTGGGAAAGGTAACATTGTCAATTTTGCTAGACAGAATTTTCTTTTCGCAGCAATGATATTATCTTTACTTCCATTCCTTGCTTTGTATATAGGTTCTTTTGTGGACAATGACTTAGTTTGCGGCCACCGTCGCTCAGCAGCAGCACGCGTCTTCTCCGCCGAGCATCTCTTACTTCGGATGTCAACCAAGGGGCTGACGGGCGATCCCTAACAGTTCGCGTGTTCAATGGTGCGTGACAGTCAAGAACCTCGCGTAACTAACATCAATAAAATTCAAAACCAAACATTCACATCTAAAACTGGAAATTTGTTTCATGCTAAGATATTTTTAGCCGCTTTTCAAGTCATGTTTAAATACATGTCTCTGTCCAAAAGCCCGTACGTTGCGCGAGGTCCACAATCCGTTTTACAGGAGCAGGTTTGGAAATTGCAACATGTGGCCTAAACAGCAAAAAAATGTTCCTAGTTCCGGGATAGGCTAGCACATCGTCATAAGTAATGAGACTATCATCACTGCGCACCACCACCCAGTCAATGATATGGTTCTAACATGCGTGGCTGATATCACGAGTTGCTGAAAGACCGAAATCGGACAGAACACATTTGACGCGCTTAACTTGGCCATCATTTAAATCGTCATATAGTGAAGATTGAATCAACCGTCGACAAATCACTGGTAAATCCGCGTTGAAGAAATCCTGTCAGTAATTCACAAGAAATTGGGGAAACTCACATTATCCTTTTATTATGAGGTTAGTCTGTACAGCAGATGGCAGTAACAGAAAGTTGGCGAAAGGACAATTTCATTTCTACACTTTCAAAGTTAGAATAATCCAAAGTAGTTAATTTGATATGTTTTGCCAAGTAGATCTACGATGAAAGCCATACCACCCCTCTCTTACCATGACGAGGAAAAAAGTAGGAATTCATACCCTGAGGGGTATAGGTTTAAGTTCAATGGACAGCGTGCGACAAGTAAATTTTACAAAATCGTACAAAAATAGCCCTCAGAAGACATTTAAAGCATATAAAACCCAAAATTTTCAGGGGGCTTCGCCCCCTCGACCCCCCCGGGGCTTCGCCCCTGGACTCCAACAGGGCCCTAAGGCGGGCCCCTGTACCTACCCATTTCTGTCGGTTGAGATGCGAACAACTGGGCCCCCCCAATATGAAAATCCTAGCTACGCCACTGGGGCCCGGTATGCGGAGCCATTGTTATAGCCAGGTGTTATCACCTCCACGATTCGGGTTGAGTAACAAATACCCGTCCTCTTTCACAATAACGATGGACCTAATGCATAACTAACCAGTTTACATTATGATATAGGTCGTTGACCCTAAGTTTTCTTCTGAAAGCGTGGTAAATTGAATACAAATGAAGTTAAGCAATAAGTTACGGATTTTAATTCTGTACAAAGTTGGTGGGTCAAAGCTTGCCCAGCACCATTCTGGCATGATGTTTGGTTGTCCTTTCTTCCTTTTCGAATAAATTATGAAAAACATGGAAAGTTTAATTGAACACGCACTATAGAAGCTCAAGATTTATTTATCTGCGAATGAGGAGAAGTATTTTGCGATTTACGCATTAAAAAAAGAATTCGTCTAATCAGAGAGGTGGTAACACCTGAGTCCATTCAACCGCGAAAACAATATATCAATGGTCCTGCAATCCCAGATAAAAAGGAATCTGAAGTGTTTTTCTACACCACATACCGGGCCGGTAAGTTGAATATCTTAAGCTCCATTGTTTGCTGAAGTCTAGTGTATCTGGTCACTGATATTGAGGGAAAATAAAATTGAAGGGACATTTATTCATGTTCAAGAAAATGTGCAAGTTTATTTGGGCAACAGGATTGTTATGATTTTAATAATTTATTTTGAATTTACGCTTGGTTTTGCTCTCCTCCCGTGATAGGGTTACGAATCGACAGCGTAGAAGGGCATGCCCCATAGCCTAAAGGCAACTTCTTTTTTTTCTGTGATCCAAACTCAAACTTGTAAGCCTATGAAGTGATACTATTAAGTTTTTATGCCAGCAATCAAGAAACCAACTATTATTCTCCTGAAAATTATATTACTTTTGTTTTTCAAAACAAGCCTAAATTGGAATGAAATGATCATGTTGCATTTTAGATCATCACTCAAGGGGGTTATTTTCAATACAAGTAATTTTCATTTAAGTTTTTCAACAACTTTTTAAATTTTCTTAAGTTCAAAAACAAATGGAAAATCTATTTTCTACAAAAACTTTTCCAAACAGGCATTGGTGCTTCTTATTTCTTTTCCATCACTTTTCATATGCTTATTGTGTAATACTTTACTCATGATATCTAATTCAGCTATTACCAAGTGCAATGTATGACCGTTTTATTTTTAATCATGTATGTATTTGATGTAATGCAATTATGTCTTTTTATCTCTATTAGGCTCCCACAGTTATGTGGTCTCCTGCTATTATTTTACATGCAGTAGTGTAGACCAATTTTAATGTTATTTCTTGATGATGTCGGACATCCGAGAAGGGGCTGTTCTCTGGGGCCCGTTACCCTTGCAGGGTTGTGGTTGACTTGAGGGTCCTGCAGTGAGCAGTTGCCCAACTTCGGATGTCAGATTTCTGACAGCATTTACTTTCCAATTTTATCTTGTTATGTTAATCCTAGTTTTTTTTGGAGCGTTTGCGCAGAGGGATCACCATGCGGCTGGCCTGTGGACCTTCGCTATGGTTTCCATGACGCGTCGCCCTCTGGGTGCCAGTGGAGAGATTTCCCTACCTGGGAGCGACTGGGGCATGGCGTTAATTGTCCTTGTGTTTGGGCTGTTGGCCGGCCGGCCGTATTTCGTAGGCCATAAGGTGTTTTTTTTTTATACCTTTGAAAACTAAGTTCATTGATTGCCTTGTATGTCTTTTTAAACTAGTTTTATAATGCATATATGTTGTTTTTATTGTATTTTAAAGTTGGCTTGGCCACCGGGGCAAAGGGAGAAGAAGAAACAATGCCAGTGCATTGAGTGATGGACCCAGGTAAAATAAGAATGAAAATAAAAATAATTTGCAAGAAAATGGCTATATATCACTTTAAGGATATAACTTCTTAATCCATCGACTGCACTCTGATATTCTTGTATGTTTCAAGCTTCAAGGCTTGTTAATTAAAGAACGATCAGTAATCAACCCAAAGACAGTGAAAATAATTGAAATTGCAGGAATAGCCTTAAAAGTGACGGATATAAGGGCTCTGTAGGACTCTCATAAGTACATTTTCCAACTGCAAAAAATGGGAAGAAAACAGCAGTGTCCATTCAATTACATATTGTGTTAGTGTCTGTACGAACAGAAATGACTTAAATATCCAATTTTGTTTTATTAGGTTGCAATTGGTCTATCATTTGCAAGGTATGTTTGGATGGCTTATACTTATACACAAATGGTTTTTTTCTTTCAATTTTATGTTTAGCAAATCACTGATGCCGTTATAAGGAGGCGGTGGGTTCAATGTGGCCAAACAGCCTATTTTGACTCAGGTTTCATGGCAGTTGAAACGGGGGGTCATTGTTTAGAAAAAAGAATGGATCCAGTGAACAACTGACAGTTGTTATGCCACAGATCACCAGCACAATACAGCAAACAACATCACTGGATCCAAAGTATTGCACGAAGTGTTAAATACATGCATATGATCACATAAGCTTTGGATACTAAACAACACATAAAGTCTCCCCCCCTCGAAAACAACCACCCTAATTTCTTAAGTCGATAGTTGTTAATTATGAATGACTAGTAATAATATTCTTGAGGTTAGTTAACTGTGGTGTGAAATTGAGGTATCTGTTACATACGGTGATCGGGCGGAGTATTAAAAGACAAAAGAGGCATTTTTTAAAATTCACCAAAGTAGTGAGTGATATTACTCAGTTGATTGACACACAACAGGCATCTCTAATTTTCACAACAACAGTACCTAAAATCAGAAATATTATTAAATTTTCAAAACTTGACAAAGTTTCTACATAAGAAATTAGGAGCAGTTGTTTAGAAGGAGAGTTATTTTTGTGTTTGTGTTTATGTAAATCATACAACCATATTATATTCATGAATGATTCCCAGCCTAACGGCAGCGGTTGATATTACAGTATACTGCATAGTAACCATCACTCTATATCCAATGTGTAATGTCAGGGTTATTTTTACCTCACAAATTTTAGATATTTTGTGGTACCATAACAGCATACGCTATCCACTGCCACCTTTTTAATAAGTATTTACACCCAGAGCAAGTTTTTACAATCCATACAATATTAGCACCGTCATTTTGAAATACTTTCACAAAACCCATTTGTGACACGGGGCTATGAAAAGAACTCATCTCAATATTTTACATGTAGCCATGCACGCTTTTTAATTACTAATTACGTCATCTGGTATTGCACAACATCCTACACATATTATGGTTTACTTACTATGGATGAGTTAGCTTCAAAAACCTTTGAAGTAGAAATCGATGGTTTATAATGTAAGAAAACGAGCACCATTAGCAGGATGTATTAAGCCTCGCTGAATACAGTCAATTTCTGCATGCAATTATCACTTTTGCAAGGTCTCTTATGGTTACATGCAAATAAATGCAATCAATTACAAGGGAGTCTATTTGTAATTTACACAGCACCTCGATTTAAATTCAATTAATTACAATGCCAATCTCATTATTACTGTAATTAAAAAGAAAGCAAGTCTACTTACGTGCAATTACTTCAATGGCGATTTCTCCTATCATTATGACATGCAATTAAATATTGAACATTGCAGGCATCTCATAACTACAATGCATGCATGTACAGGGGGTAAGGACATGCCAACCTACGCAACAGCACATTCAAAACGGCATCAACTTCCGTGTGCTAGTCTGTTTTCAAGACTAATGGTAGGAGGGCGCTCTCGCATAGCGAAGCGGTTAACAACACAGACTTGACTAAAGACTAGCCTGGTCACGAATATTAAATCTAAATGACCGTTATTGAACTTTACACTTATTTTGCAGCGGGGTTAATCCACTAACCCAACGGATTTTGAAGTCATAATTTTCTTGATTTATCATGATATGACTAAGATCTTTTGAACCAAGGGTTTAAGAGATTGATTTTTTTAATGTCCACTGGGACCGAGACTTGCATAGTAAATGCACGTGCCGTTCCCTAAATTAACCGTTTGGAAATCCCCAAGCCAAATCGAGCGGATCGGGTCCTAACCCCCAACCCCCCGGTGCATGTATGCAATCAATTAATCACCTTATTTGAGATCACTATTGTCAATGGATGCATAGATCCGCAAAGCTTTCACATAATTTTAACATTTAAAACCCATCTCACAACTTAACCTCAGTTGACCATAGGCAGATTTGGGGGGCGCACCCTGCCACGCCCCCTATTTTTCAACAAAGCAAAGGGCGCCGGGCGCCTTGTAGATGTAGAAAAAATGCCTTTTGCTTTGCCGCACAGGGGGGCCCTGTATATCTATGAAATGATGTTTTTGTGTGGGCGCCCTTCCTCTCGCACAATTTGGTAAATTTTCCAGGCTCGCTGTGCTCGCAGATATAGCCAATTTGTTTTCACCGGGTGCTCTGGTGGTTTTTTTCAACTAAAAATATAGGCGTTCGCCCCCCCCCCCTGTGGGGTGGCCTTTTTTGCTTCTCCCTTCTTGCCTTATCCACTTTAAAATTAATTGTACTAGTTGTCTATACAGCCCTGCCAGAATTTTGGGCGCAGAATGTAATTAATTTATAAATATGGTCTGCATATTCCATACTATATTAAAAGGTTGATTTTTGGTCAAGTTTTGGTTCTATTTGAAATGATAGAAATTGCATTTTGATGTAGTTTGGGAAGATGTAACTGGTAGTAAGGAAATCCAAAATGCATCATACTTATGATACAAGCAGGTTAAATCAAAAATTAATACTTACTGCTACCTTTCAGGACAAGTTTATTATTCAGTATTCACAGTGACTTCTTTAAACTATTATATACAACATGCCATGCTTCCCACTGTTGAAACGTGGGATGCCTGTGTTATTTTGCTGAATTTATATTTCTTAAAATACGAGAATTACTTTAACTTAGGAGAGTATAACCAGTCTTAACTCTAAATGTTCCCATGGACTTCTAAGGAGTATCCAATCTGGATATTCATATGAATTCCTTGAATCTACTTGCCCCTACTTTAGCACAATTCATCGTGTATATTAAATGTCCTTTGCATACGAGTGACAAACAATCTAAATTGAATTACACTATTTAACCTGAATATTATCACTATGAAGTTCTAAGAGTCTTTATTCTCTGTTTCCATTTCCGGCAGGTAGCCAGCCCATCTGTTGTAACAGGGCGCCGAAATATATATAAACAACCATTCATTTCTCCACGTTCAGATCTAACATAACAAACAATGTGTATCAGTCACATGTAAGTACCATAAGGCAACTGAATGTTGTTTGACCTCAAATTGCTCAACAAACTTCTTTCCTTTCTTAACACTGTGATTTTCAAAAACAACATTATCACTATTATTTCAACTCTTACTGGAATTTTGTTGCAATGAGGGTTTTTTACAAAATGTATAGAAGTTTAAGGAATACAATAATTGTGTTGAGTTTAAGGTGGCAACGAGAGATTCCAGTCAACATTGTTTTCTGCAATATTAGTGATTTTGAATATAGATTAGACTCAATAGATTCCCTATCTTTTATTTGCCTACAGAAATAATTTAAAAAATGAAAAACAAAATTGATTTGTAAATTATGCGTATTTTCAATTAGAAAACATAGGCTGACTTTCCTATTTCTCCTATAGACATTAGAATGTTCACATTTTTGTACCAAAGAACACTTCTCAGCTTTAAATAATCATTTCAGTGGAGACATTGTTGATAAAGCTTTACACAACCAGTTACAAAAATTAAATGTTTTACATTTTTTAGGGACACCTGTTATTTGCAATCTCGCCTTGTGGCCTTAATACATATGGGGTGCCTTTGTCATTTTGCAGTGTGTAACATTTGTTGTCCCAGTTCATATATGGCTATATGCCAATTTTTTTTTCCTGCACTAAAACTTTTGTAATTTGCCCTTTAGGTCCATGAGTGAGATCAGGAATCTTATAGTGGGTGGAGAACAAGAGACTAAACTTTGGGCAACAGCAGAAAACCTGGACCTTTTCTACAGGCACTTGGCATATACCAGCATATGTGAATCCCCTCTTTAGGCCTTTAATAAACCTCAATTTTTATGAAAAGCCCTTACCTTAGCCTTATTTCAAACCTCATCCTCTGGTATGTTGTCTGTAATTTGGTAATAAGTCCCACATGCTTGTTTGATGTTACTCTCCGGCACACAGCACTAATAAAAATAAAATTAGAGCGAGCAGGTATTATGTGATTTTCAAGCTTAGCAAAATCAAGATTGTGACATGTATTCTATTCAAACAGAATGGGTAAAACATACATAATCAAAATTGTATTTAGAAGTATTATACACCCAATATCTACAATCTTGTTCATAAATTGTTGGAACATTGTGCAGATTTGGTTCCCGCCCCCTCAATTCAATGTTGCATATGAGCATGACACGCTTGGTCAATCTCGCTGCATATTATTTTAAACACTGACTTGGGAGGGGACGGGGGAGGGGACATGAAGTCACGTACTATACTTTGTTCATCACCTAATAGGCAAAAATATTTGTTTTTTGTTTATCCGTGCGTGAAATTAATTCCGTTTTACACGCGCGCATCTTGCTACAAGCATGCACCACGCACTGCGTCTGCTGCGGTTGTGTTGCTTGCACTTTACTTGCAGTTGCGTTCGCATTATTCTATATTAATTTGCAGTGTAAATGTCTTGCCTATTTGGTGATGAACAAAGTATAGTTTGTGCTTCTTCAGTACACAGTGGGAAACCAGTGGTGGGGGGACGAGGAAGAGGAGCAGAACCCCTGCGCATACCCTATCTCCCACCTCCCTGAAATGAACTAAATGAGTACAATTTCTTATTGGAGGACCCAATTTGCACTCAGCAAATAGCTTGGAATACCTTCTACCTCACCCCCCCCCCCACCCTCCCCATTTGCAAAGGAAAGGTCTGGTTTCACCACTGTTCAGACAACCTTAGGTAAATGTACCTTGTCACTTTACTGGCCATTCTTACAAGCTATCAAAGGTCAGAAAAACTGCCCCAAAATACTGTTTAAGTGGGAAAATTTCGCGAGGTTTTATTTCGCAAATTTCGCGAGTGAACATAAAAACGCGAAAAGAAAAACTTGCGAAAATAACCTTTTTCCATATTTGTATTGCATTGATGTCAATACAATGAAAATTAAATTCTCGCGCATGTTGGCAAAAACTGATAAAATGCCGAAAATATCTGTTACGCGGCATTCCAATTATACAGTACTCCAGCTGCAGGAATTCTCATCATACAATAATCCATGTTGTGTGGAGTATTTTTAAATAACTTTGGGTTATATATTATTACCACCTTTTTGAAAAACTATATGATGAAGGCTTGGCGATACATTTTCATAGCTCACCCCCCCCCCCCCCCCACAGATGGATCCCATAAGTAGGTGGCTCACATCCTACTGAAGTCATGATATGGCTTGAACTACCTGGTGCTCCAATGTGTATCTGTTAACCGGATACCAGCTCCCTAGGATGGATCGCACTGTGTTCACATTCCTAGGGTAGAAACTATTTTTTATTATTAGGTAGAAAATATACTATTAACAAAATCAAGCAAATTCTTCACAACAGATATGTCAATCCAAGCAGCCAATATTGCCGAACACAAAGGTAGGTTATGCTGCCTTCTAGTGTGGTCCTAGCTTGCACAAAAATGAGGTATCAAAGAAACATCAAACATGTGTTCTGTACTGTAATGTAGTCTTAAAAACATAGAGGAATTTCACAGGTGAGTGTTACCTAATACCACAGTGCATTTCCATACAGTAAGAAAAGTGTGTCAACCAAGATTGTATTGTGCATTGAGTGGGAAAAAGTGCATGGTTTGTAATATTTTATGTCTGCTACCTTAGGAATGCTCCTTGACTTTCACATGAATTTCAGGATGGCGCAAAATGAATTTAAAATCTTAATGAACACTTAAGTGCCTAAGGGTTTTTCACTCACGTTGGTCTAAGGGGGGGGGGGTTCCATGGGGTTCCCATGCTTTGAAATATTGTTCACCTACATGTTTACATGGTGGTGTGTGTGTGTGTGTGAGTTTGGTTTGTGTATAGTGTGTTTGTATATGTGTGTTCTTTAGTTTGAGAGCTCTTACCAGCATATGCGGTGTGCATAACACCAAGCCCTCCACATCATACTTGTACATAGAGTAAATCCCGGGGGGGATTGGGGGATATATCCCCCCCAATTATTTTGATGTGGGGGGATGGTCAATACGGTCCTCCCCGCAATGTTGATGCCCGTTTAAGTGTTTTGACCAAATAACCTCACTTTTTACCATTAATAGTTTAAAAATGGTAAATTCCGCGCGCTTGTGCCGCATTTGAGTTTTTTTCTTCTAATTACAATTAGAGCCTGCGGGGCAATATTTTTTTCATTCCGACCCCGAACTACCCGGTGTATTCTGTCCCCGTCCCGACCCGACCCGATAATTTAAGGGCAAACTCGCCCGACGGTACCGGCTAGCTTTTTTCAAATTCATGGACCCGCCTGCCTCTTTTATAGACCAGACCAGATGCTCACGTCAATTCCACGGTAGAACATAGGCCATGTGAACTGTGAAAGGTGTTTTCAGATTCATTGTCTTGGTGTTACGCGCACTTGTTATTACTGTTATGTTCAAAAAAATTGATCACGGATAACTTGACGCCATTGCCCATTCTTGGTCAAGTTTACCTTTTC
>JAMKCH010000829.1:0-67167 GCA_023653785.1 Ophioderma brevispina
GGAGAAATAAGCAACATGTATATGAACAATACATTACACCACATTCGCTGTTTTTGCGCAATCAACATCAACCTTACCGACAACATGATTGGGTCAAAATCTTTTTTTTTTTAAATTAAGTAGAAGTGTATACCTTGCAGGTATATAGTATTTGTTTTCACATTTTTGTTTTGGGTGTCTTGCATAAAAATTATATAGATGATAATTGTAACCTATTTTCCAATCTTTCTAAATGCACACTCGCCATTTAGATAATGATCACGATTAAAATTGCAGGTTCAACCATTAAAAATCTGTATGGCCAATTATGTGTAATTTTAAAATACAATCATAAAAGTATAGCGAAAAACCCATTAATTGTTGTTTTAACATGTTGTGTATATACAGGTCTAACCTTAGTATTGCGTACCCTCGTCTACCGCAGGGGGGGGGTAGGTTACCACCCCCCCTTCATTGTTTTTTCCCTTGCTTGCTAAAACCAAAACCCCCTTTTTTGGGCCAAATTATTTAATGTAATTGTCATGACATGTTTCCTCTCCTTTTAAATCCAAAAACAAACATCCCCGTGTTATAGGTAGATACAGGGTTATCCCAAAGTGATGGATAGGGGGGGTGTAAACCACCCCCCCCCCCTCCGGGAAAGAACGTACCAACATAGCCTAACACAACCAATGAACATCACAAGAACACTTGATTTGGGTACCAATAGATATCTTATGGTCCTCCTCGTATCCCTTGATACCAAAAGAGTACCAACATGCCTAGGCAATTACGTCCAATGACGCCATAAAGTTCGCAAATCAGCAAAACTGCCATTTCCATAGACACACACAGTGAAAATTCAATTTTTCGCCAAAAAGGATAGGAAGATCAGATTTTCCATCCGGTTTTTGGAATTCTACTGATTGGGAAACTGACATTTTATATATGCAGAGCATTTTAAGAGCTTAATAATGTGTGTGAGTCGCTAAAATGGCAAAATATCAATTTTCCTCCACCCTATATGCAGTATTTTCCCGTACTTACCCTCCTCACAATAAGGAGTCTGGTGGCGTCATAACGGGGATGTTAGTACTTATTTGGTACCAATGGAAGAAGAAACCCTAAGCTATCCATTGGTACCAATTTACAGGAATCGGGTGGTTCATACAAACACAGGGGGGGTGTAACCACCCCCCCCCCCCCCCCTTCGTGCAATTTGTTACAAAAATGGCTCAAGGTAGACGAGGGTTAATGGAAGAACCGGTTTATTTTCAGGGAGACTATAAAATTTTCTTTTAGAAATTGAAGACGTTTTAGCCTTTACAAGAATTTCTTGCAACATCTGGACTATTATATCTGGGTGTTGTAAAAAAAGCCTCCATAATCACGTATTATGTATTTGTTATTAGTGTGGCTACGTGGTCTCATTGACGAGTTTAGTTTAATGACATTATGCAAATTAGCAGGGTGGGTGGGGATCCAGAATGGCTATTTTAAATTCAGGATATTTCAATCATTATATAATATAAAACCAAGAATGTAAGCAATTTTGCATTTTAAACAGACGATTTTACCAACAGAAACGTTTTTCTGCCAAGTGAAAAAAATAAACGGGTTTTCCCACCTCTGGCAGAACTGGGCGAACGTGTTTTTCAAGAGGTGGATTTAGGTGTGTTAAAAGGAACATAGATACTCTTGTGCGCCCTAAGTATGGGATAGATCTAAGAGCACCTCAAATGAAGTTGTAATTTAGGTATAAATCACATAAATATGTATAAAGGTGCCACGCGATATTTCAAAGATCTGGAAATTGTCTGCAAACAAAATTGTAATTTTGATTTAGCGTATGTTTTCAACAGTGCAACATAAAATACAGGTCGAATTTTGTATTTACTCCAATTACGAAATTAAAAAATGTTGTACTAGAATAAAGCTTAATCCTTCAGATGGGGATATTATTGTGGAACCTTACATTTGTGCAACTTACAATCAGTGCCTTTTATTTTTTAGGGACATGATGAGGGAAATGTTACTCTGTGTCGCTACATAATGTGATTATTATTTAGAGAGAAATAAAACCATTTATTTTTATATGGAATACATATATGTCAGTGGGGAACCCATCAAAGATATGTCAATTTTTAAAATAATATAGTATCAAAATGATCTGCATCTCTTTTATGAGGACCCGTCATGTATAATGTATAACCCTTTTGCACATTTAAAACAGCGGGTCATCTTTGGACACGTTTAGTGGGTTTATTAAGTTTGACTATTTTATTGTCAAAAGAGTGTGAACCCTGGTCATTTGTTGGGTTAATTTTACCCATTTAGATGTAGAAAGTGTAACAAAGTTTTCGTATGTATAAATGTTTACTTAAAATAGGATACACGTAAATGATTACATTAACAATACAGTAATATGTGGCAAATTCTTAAAGTACTTTTAAATTATTTTATGTTATTTCCAAAAATCCCTTCAGTTTCAATGGCTTTTTCTAAAGAGGAAGAATGAAGCTTCGAAGTGGAGAAGAAAACTACAGTCCAATAACCCGTTTACCCAATATCATTAAAACCTCTGTCTTCAATTCTTTACATAATTTAATTAATGAATGATGAAAAACATTAAAAAAGAGGAATCGTTTGCAGTGGCGTAAACCAGAAGGGGCCGGGGTGAAGCTGCCCCCCCCCCCCGAGCCACCCAAAAATATCGGAAGGGGTTCCAAAATGGGGAAGAAAAAAGGGATAAGAAAGAACACGTATGAAGAAAAAAGAGGAAAAGAGAAGAAGAAATGGAAAAAGGAAAGAAAAGAGGAAGAGAAGAAGAAAGGGCACCACAGAGAAAGAAAAAAGAGGGAAAGGAGAAGACGGGGAAAGAAGAGTGAAGAAAGAAAAAGAAAGTGGGAGATAGGTTGCCCCTGGGCCCCCCCCCCTTCCAGAATTTGTACAAACTGGAAAAAAAAACAAGGTCCTATCCGCTAGCGTAGCGAGCCGGAGAAAGCTGGCGAATGAAAATCTGAAACTTCTTGAGTCTTGCCCCCCTGAGGCTCAGGTCTGGTTACGCCCCTGATCGTTTGAGAAACGATAAAAACAACCAAAACCAGCAGAACGTAGAATACTTTTCAGTGATAACATACATACATGACATACATGTACTACACATAAACAACTACCTACACACTCCATCACAATACTACATCATATTACATACACACATACATACATACACACATAAACACACACATAAACACACTCATACAACATACACAACCCACATATCACAGCCTGCGTGTTCTCATTTTCTCGCGAACGGCAAACAACCCCTTCATCCATTCAAGCAATTGAATAAAAATAATTCAATGGCAACTTCAGCTGTGAAGTTTAATCGAGGTTATGCAACAAGTGGTGATCACCTTTCAGATTCTACACTGAAATAGCTTGCCATAACTTACAACGGCAGCTTATAGTGATGTTGGAACTGGATATTTACTCGTTTTTACTAAACCTTGTACGTCCTGGTTCACTACAGCCAATAATCATTTTTTGGCGCATCCATTCTTATGCTCATATATTCTTTGGTTTCGTAGGACACTGTAGTAACTTTTATTTGGCTGTATTTGACTGATGTCGTTATGGATTTTTGTTCGCATGTGGCAATTTTGGATGGTAAAAATTGCAATTACTGTCTGTTTTGTGTTTGTTCCCTTTTTTTCTTCGGTGTGCATAATATTTGTTTTAAGATGTTTTGGTGTAAAAATTGGTGTTAAATAAAGTTTGGATTTTTTTTTAAATGGTAAGTTTTGGATTTCTTACTGACTTTTCAAATATGTACAAAGATCAGTTCTAGGTAGCCTATTTTAAAGATGGCGGGGACTTCTAAATTGCATTGTAGTGATATAAATTTGGATACACTACCATTGTTTTAAACACAGCCTGAGGCTATATGTTGTATATCATGGGCATTTTAAATCTCAGCCTTGTCTCCTCGATAACCTAAAAAAACAAGCTGAGAATTTTTGGGTGGTTCGAAAGACCAGACCTCAAAACAACAGACCCCAGACCTAGAAACCACAGAACCCGAAGTGAATTCACCAGACCGGAAGTGAATTCACTCCGGGTATGTGTTTAGAGTCTGGGGTCTGTTGTCGAGGTCTGGGTCTTCGAACACCCGGGGGGGAATGTCTCGAAACACCAGACCGCGAAACACCAGACCTCGAACACCAGACCCGGAAGTGAATTAGTTTCCGCGTCTGGTGTTTCGAGGTCTGGTGTTTCGAGGTCTGATGTTTCGAGGAAATCCCCCCCGGGTGTTTCGAAAACACCAGACCTCGAAACACTAGACCCGGAAGTAAATTCAATTCATGGATCTGATGTTTCGAGGTCCGATGTTTCTAGACATCCCACCGGGTGTTTCGAAACACCCGGGGGGGATTTCTCGAAAACACCCAGACCTCGAAACAACAGAACTCGAACCCCGACCTCGAAACACACGACCTCGAAACACCAGACCGGAAGTGAATATTCGGGTCTGGTGTTTCGAGGTCTGGTGTTCCGAGGGTGCTTAGAAATGTATAAGGGAAGTAAAAATCGGGGTCTGTAGAACTGATTTTAAATCCATACTCCACATTGACAGATCATATATAGCCACGGATGACAACCAGTGGACGATCAGACGACCACATACACCTCTGTAGGACTTTGCGGTTAGTTACTTGGGTAACGATCAATACAGTAGTTGTTATGACAATCACGATCGATAATCCTTATTCGTATAGCGCGTATTTTTGTCACAGTTCGCATTCAGGTCAAGTTCAACCGCAAAAAGCTCGCTTTGAATGCATGTTACACACAGCTTTTGCGTTGTAAGATGTGTAAAATGGCAACTGTGAGAATTAAATCTCAGCATCATTTCTTGTTTCAGTATGGTCCACAAAAAGTCGAGCTTATGTTTCGGGCCAAATTGCTAATGCATTGATTATTATTATTAAATATAATAATATTGGCAATATACTATAATAAGTTTATTAAGGAGAGGGATGAATGGGGAGGGGGGGAATGGGAGGAAGGAAAGGAGGAAGGTAAGGGGAGGGGGAGGGGAGGAGAGGAGGAAGGGGAATGGGGTAGGGGGAAGTGGAATGGGAAGGAGACATGGGCGGGAGGGAGAAGGGAGAGGGGAATGGGGGAAGGGGAACGAATGGGTGGGAGGGATGGGGAGGGGAATGGCGGGTCGCTGATTGAACTTCTGCATGATATGAATGGGGGGCGGGGGCTTGCGGAACGGACGTAACCTGAAAATTGCCGGTCTTTAGAGAAGTGAAGATCCGTTTGAATAAGGTATTGTAGAACTGTAAGGGAAGTAAATTCCGGGTTGTGGAAAACTGATTTTCCTCATAATCACAATTGAGGAAGTGCAGATTATGTTAAAATAAGGGTCTGCGGACTTGCATTCAAAAGGGTAGGGGGTGTGTAATTCGAAAGCTTAAAAACAAGTGTTAACTCAGCAGATAACACATTTTGAAACACTTCAACGTGTTAAAATTGATATTTTTCTTCTAAAAGTATACTAATATATAGGAGGTGTTGCAAGCCCATTTACATAAAATATGGTCAAAAAATATTAAAGTCAATGAATTAATCCGGGTCTGGTGTTTCGCGGTCTGGTGTTTCGAGGTCTGGGGTTTCGAGGTATGTTGGTTCGAGAGGTCTGTTGTTTCGAGGTATGTGTTTCGAGACATCCACCCGGGTGTTTCGAAACACAAGACCTCGAAAACAACAGACCCGACCCTGAAGTGAATTAACTTCCGAGTCTGGTGTTTCGAGGTCGTGGATGTGTGTTCGAAAAACCCCGGGGGGATGTCTCACACAGCAACTCGAAACACAAGACCTCGAAAAACCAGACCCTGGAAGTAAATCATTCCGGGTCTGGTTGTTTCGAGGGTCTGGGTTTCGAGGTCTGGTGTTCCGAGAATCCCCCGTGTTTCGAAAGACCAGACCTCGAAAACACCAGACCCGGAAGTGAGTTTACTTCCGGGTATGTGTTCGAAAGTCTGGGGTCTTGTTGTTTCGAGGGGTCTGGTTCTTTTCTGAAACACCGAGATTTTTTGGAATCATTTGAACCGTAGATCTAAGTATTGTGCTAATATTAGTGCAAATTCAATCTACTATGGTAGAAATTTTCAGTTTTGTATTTATGTCCTTAAAATTAAAAAATACTTTGCCTCCTAGCATGAAAACACCACTCAGGACATTCAACCTGAATTTTTAAAATAATAATTTCTGGACGATATCTAGTGAACCATAAACAAATTTAGGTGCTAGGATCACGAAAGCATCTGAACCAATAAATAGAATTGCTCGGGGATATGACAGGGCCAGACTGTGACAGAACCACGACTATGTATTGCACTGTTTATCTAATCCAAGAGCTATCAAGCAACTGACTGTCATTTTGTCTTTGAAGGCCAGCTTCTCTCCAGACCAGAAGTACGCAATAATTTTCACATAGATTGTGGCAAAATCAAACATCATATTATAGGTTAAATATTGTAGATATTGAAATCATGTACGAAATATTAACACTTAGTGCATATAAGGTCTTCTGCACTCCCCGTTGGTGCATAGGGGTCTACTGCTCCCCAATCCTCCCCTAAAAAAGAATTGCCGTTGGATTTTTTAAACAAAAACTCTGGACCATTGATGGTACATCAAATTGAAAAACGATCACATAAACAGAAAAAAATAATAAATCGGTTTTATACAGATTCAAAATGGCCGTTCCAAAACCCAAGTTTCATGACGCGTAGAAATTTGTCCAGCCCCAAAAAAGAAAAATATCTTTCCTAAAAGGACTTTTAATAAATTCTGGCTTTAAAAAAAGTTAGGACATAAAACACACATGGCTGAAATAAAATTTAAAAAAATCATATAATTCTAGTACGATTTTAAAGTGCTTTTCCAATTTATGGGTATGGGTTCTGTACTTGATATGAGAGCCTGGCACTTGCACTACCCACCCCATCAAGTACCGTGGGAAACAATCTTGTGTTTGATGGTAGACGCATTAATGCGTGGTGCAAAGACCTATTCAATACTTGACTAATATGGAGGGTTAACCACTAAAAACGCGGTTTTTGTGTAATCTTGGGAATGAAATGGGTTGTTTGAGGGATCAAATTTCCGGTTGACATGTAACAAAAGACGGCCTTGCATCTGATATCAAAAATCGTCGATTTACTTAGGGTAAATAGGGGGTCCAAAGACGATCGAGAACACGCACCTTTACGTAGAAAAACAAATTTTTGGGGAATAGGGCCAACAAAATGTTCATGATAATTAGATATAAAAAATGCCGGGGACCAATCTGAATGTTTTCCACCCCCACCAAAATCGCAAAACAAAAAAAAAAAAACTGGGAATTTTTTATTTTTTTAAATACCACAAAATTTTGGCAGATAATTTAGCGTTTTTAAATAACAAACTGCGCGCGAAAAACGCAAAAAACGAAAACATGGGTACACATGGACCCATTCCCTTATGCACAAAGGTGATAAATATAAAATCTTACAAATTAACCATATCTACAGGTCCCCCCACCTTAAGTAGTATGAGGCGACTATAGGGGGAAACTCGTCTGTTATCTGACAGACGGGTTGTATTTAAATTTAGGATTCTGTAGTCTAGATTGTAATAATAAAGGGGTTCCACTGTATGATTGGTATAATTTAAGATGTATTTAAAAAAGTATAACTTATAATGTGATTGATGTTAATTATAATATAGGTATAAAAGTGTTAAAATTATAAGTGAGAAGTAGTGTGATTGTCTAGTAGTTAAAATCGTATCGTTTGGGTATAATGTTCAAGTGAATTACTAAGTAAACATTTTTATTATCATAGGAAAGTGTTGTGTGATTTGTCTTGTTCTTTTTAAAAGTGATCTCTAGAATCCTTTTAATAGCTTATACGTCGTCTACCATTTTATTACACACAACCATTGTTCACCTTCCATTACCATGTTCTATTTAATCATTTTTCGTTCCCATATGCAGTTATTATACATCATATTATAGACACTCAATTTCCCCTCCTTTATTCATTGTTATTTGAGTATTTATGTATTCTTGATCTACCTCATGTCCAAATGATATATACTTGATTTTAATTATTCATTGTTACTACTTCCGAGGTATTTACCTCTTACCATATTTGTCGCTGCCCATACTCTATCTTCAGTGGCTTTGTGTGGCATGGGACTTTGTGGTCTGGACCATCAGGGTTTTTTCGAAAAAAAATAAAAAAGCCTCATTTGGTCTGTGCTATAGCACCTCTTAGCGCACCTCCGGTCTGGAGGTTCTGGACAAGCCATTGCTTTAATCTGTGTTATACCTTAAATATGCCATGTATACTCTTCCTTTCGCACCGTTCCATAAAGTTTTATTCCTTTTCTGCACGCCTAGTTCTTTCTTTATCCTTTATTATACCCTTGTAACTCTAGCCACCTTTCCCCTCTTCGCAAAAAGCAGTAATTGTATTCATCATCATGGAATTAGTAACTATTTGCTCAAGTATGAATGATAGAATTGAATCGGTGATAGATCAATGAATCACACCCTATTGTTATAGTGTTAAAGCCACTATCAGGTCACTTTTTTGGCCAAAATCAAAATGCCCAATTTTGTATATAAATTGCTAGTGTTTAGGTCATTAAACACCTTATTTATTGTTCATTGTGAAAAACAGGACACATAAGCATTTTAAAGCGATCCGAAGATGCCATTTGCGACTGGTTCGGCCGTCTAAGAAAAGTTGGATCCCGACTTCTATTAAGTAAACAAAGCATAAAAATCCATTTCTTGACAAATAGGGCGCGTTACGCTTAGCACTTACAAGGGTTCTTTATTACAACAATTCCAACACAACCCCCCAGTTGGCAAAAAGGGCCTTTGATGAAAAATAGGGGGCGCTGTTTGTTTACATTTGAAAAATCGCTGAGAGTGGCGTAAGTGTGCATGCACGAATATGCAATCTAATATAACAAGCCTTAATTTAGGCAGAATCTAAATTCATTCGAGGCAGAGTGTCCTTATTAAGGACTCTTCTTGTGTATTATATTAATGATTTAAAGTACTTTAAAATAGCCATCCAGGCAACCCCCATCCCCCGCAATGCTATTGTATACTTAAACTCCGTGGTCCACGAGGCCTTGTACGACCCACCATTTTACATAGAAGTCCTCGTCGCATGAAAAAAAATTTTTACAAAGACAAATAAACAGAGCTCATGTTCGTAGTGTAGTTTTTGCAGAATTCCCATTATAATCATTTCAACTATTCCTGGCCCTAGTAACCATGTGTAATTTGCACTGATTAAAGGCACTGATGCACTGATTACATAGGCCTAAGAAGATGCTATTTTTTTTTCAGCATATAATTTAGGTGTGAATTAATGCACTGGTATGCATTATAAAAATGCAAAACAGGCTTTCATGCTATTAATGACTTTCAGAATCAAAACACTTGCCTAATAGCAAGACTCCTGGGCCTAATTGAAAAACTAATTTTATTTAACAGTGACACGAAGAGATTTTTTTGAGGATACAATTTCTCTCAAATTGCACTTGTCGGATGTAGACCACCTACCGAGAACGTTTCGAAGGTTTATGGACAACGCAACGAAAGAAAACTAAAACCGTTTTGAACTTGCCTGACTATCGTAATTGTCCCCATAGAACACGTGCTTTGACTTTCTTCTGTCCGTGCACGACAGAACGTACTAAATCATCATCTTATTACATAAAGACAGGCTAGTCGGTTATTCACTTCAGGTGTGGTCAAATACATTGGAATGCGTTCCAAAATGTCAAAAAAAAAACTGGTTCAAAAAAAATTGGGGGTCGTCTTCTCTCTGAGATCCCCCTCCTCAATTCTCTTTAATGTTAAAAGAATGGAAGGATGTGACAACCAATCGTCATCATCCCAGTTCAAAGCAGTCTATAGATTATTAATTCCCCCCCAAGATTAAATACGTATCTTCATGCATGGACAATATCTGACCAAAATATTGTTGGTGTGTCCTTAAAAACTAATATTAAATTCAGCTCTCCTCCTAATGTAATGTTGGTATGCAAAAATAATAACAAGAAATATATTACTTTTGTCAGAAACTAAATTCATTAGGGCAGATTGTTATTTTAAAGGACTCTTCTTGTTTCAGTTTCTTCCTTTCTTATGGGAAGAAATATGTTTCTTCCCGGAAAGTTTCATAAACCTGCTCCGTTATGAGGTGACTACACCTAATCTCATTTCACTCGTGAGGGCCTGTTATTAACATAGACATAAACTAGAGATTGTCGAATACATAAACTAAAATATACTAGTATAATGATAAATGAACTCAAATTATGTTATAGTACACAATAAAAAAAAATGCAAATCTTTCTTTTAAATTATTTGTTAATGGTAAATAATATGTGTAAAAATGAACAAACCAGAAAACCCCCGAAGGGATTCACAAAACCCAAATTAAGTTTAATGAAGTAAAATCCCAAATTATGACTGAGTTTGAATTCGACTTGGGACTTGTCAGAGAGCAACGTCAATTACAGTGTGGTCCAAAAAAAGTTGACACTTTTATATCTGCAAATCTCTCAAAAGTGGGGGGACCTATCAAACAGTTTTGTTATGAAGATATTTATTACTTACAATATTTGTTATAACCTGGTGAAAAACGGCGTTTCAAACAAAGCTCTCAAATAAACAAAATGGCGGCCAAAATAGCGAAAAAAAAATGGTTCACAACCCACTTTGCAACACACGTAAGTAAGTCTATGGGAAAACCATTATGTGAATAGAAATCAATTACCATGCGTTGAACTGGAGGCCTACTCACTTAAAAAACTACTGACCACCCTTTCGAGTTTGTGTGAAGTGTTTAGCGTTTGAAAATGAATGGGAGAATATCTCAACCATGAAACTGAACTTGAAAATGCCTCTTTACATAATAATTAAGTTGAATGAATTGGGGGAGGATGGAGGATTTGAAATGAAAGAGTAATGCATGGTTTCTTGTCATGACTGATTTCGAGACTGCTTATCATTTTCGAAGTTTGCATGGTTGGGACCATGGTTTTTATTTTCTTCATAAAAGAAGAAATATTGTAGCCGTTTTAATTTTAAATTGATAAGAGAAACTTGAAAAAATTTGAGGGTCTTAATCTTTGTTTGTGGTTATTATTAAACACCAAGCCCCCATTGACGGGGGTACATTGTTCAATGTGTGTACCAATCTTATAATTCGTGACCGCCAACAGAGTGCCAGAGACATGCCGTGGTGCAAAGTGGTTTTCCTTAGGGGGGGGGGGGGTCCCATAGAACCCCCCCCCCCCCCTTGGGCACCAACGGGAGTAAAAACCCCTTGGTCACTTAAGTGTTAAATATTTTGCCTAATGTATATGTTTTCCCAGTTGATTTCGCACTCGTATGATTGATTTCAATAAAATACACGTTCGTGTGAATCGCTGAAAGGCCAAACCATTTAATTAATCTGTAACTGAATATTCACGCTCACTTAATGCTAATACCCTCAATTGTGGTATGACTTTCATAGGGCCAATTTACGTTTACACAGGGGAAACTTTGTAATGTCCATAACATGTGACATTGGTAATGCAATGTCCTCTAATCATCATGTTTTCAAAAATGTATAGTTTGTGACATCTACGACCATTGGTTTTTTGGAGTTATAGGGCAAAAATGAATAAAATGGTAAAAAAAGGTCAATCTGAATTTGTACATGTGGCAACATTCAGTTAATCTGATTAATAGTTTTAAATACTTGCAAAATATTGGCCTGAGGTAAGAGGACTCCCATCTGTCATCTTCAAGTCCGTTTTAAAATGTTTTAGTGGCCGTTTTCACAAAGAACAGAAATATAAGTTGTTGATATGACCTAACACTGTAGCAATTTAGAAACAAAATGTGCATTTGGAATTTGAAAAAAAAAATGACTGATTGTGGGTTTAATCAATGGCGGGCTTTAACATATAAATATACCATATCCTTTTTACCCACAGTATTTTAAATATGATGCAGGTGAAAAACACACACTGTTAAATGAAATGTTATGTTCGGTCACCGTATGTTTTAATAACTCGTATTTGCGAGAAGAAAATACTAAAGTGTGATTTTACGGGAAAGGCCCCGAGAATTCTCAGATTTAAAGAGCAAATGCATGTTTTTATGGGATTTATGGCATGTTGCAAAAAATTGTTGCTAGGAAAGTTTCAGGTAAAATCCCCATGAAATAACAGGCAAATGCCCATAAATATGAAAATTCACGGGGCTTTGCCAGTAACTTCACGGTTTCCGGTAGTTTTCTTCTCACAATTACGGGATCCGTAAAATTACGGTTCTTTTTTACAGTACATCTGTTATGATGTCCCGTGGACGTCAAAGGTCAGAATACCCTACAAACACAATAAATAAGCCTTGTGCACAAATGATCTGAATTTTATATAATAAAACAGATTTAATGATTTTACAGTGTTTTGATCTCAAAAGCATAAACAGTTGACTCAATTTTCTAAGTTTTACATTTTTGGGGGATTCCCATTTACCCTATTTTCGCGTGTTTAAAACAATGTTTTGCCCCTAATTGCAGCCAAAATAACAATTTCATTGTTGTTGCTCATTGGGTTGTCTTGTGACTACCATGTGGTATAAATGTCGTGCAAAATTCCTCGGAAAGTGTTTTCCTTAGGGGGGTGGTCCCATGGGCACCAACGGAGTAAAAACCCCCTTGGTCACTTAAGTGTTATAATATTTTGCCTAATGTAATGTTTTCCCCCGTTGAGTTCGCACTCGTATTATGATTTCACTAAAATACACGTTCGGGTGAATCGGCTGCAAAGGCCAAACCATTTTTAATTATCCTTTACGATTATTCAACCATCTACATTAATCTATACCCCCAATTTGTATGACTTTCATTAGGGGCCAATTTAAGTTTACCCATGAAAACTTTTAAAATGTCCAACTGGTTGAAATGTATGCAATATGTCCATCTAATCATCAGTTTTCAAAATGTATAGTTTTTGTGACATCTACGACCATGGGTTTGGAATTTATAGGGCAAATGAATAAAATTGTAAAAAAGGTCAATCTGATTTGTACCGGGTCACATAAAAGTTAATCTATTATATTTAAATACTTGCACAATATGGCCTGAGGTAAGAGGACTCCCATCTGTCATCTTCAAGTCCGTTTTAAAATGTTTTAGCGGCCGTTTTCACAAAGACAACAAAATATACGTTGTTGGGATATGACCTAACACTGTAGCAATTTAGAAACACAATGTGCATTTGGAATTTTTGAAAAAAAATGACTGATTGTGGATTTAATCAACACCAAATGGGGGGCGGGCTTTAACATATAAATCACATTCCTTTTCGTTAACCCACAGTTTATTTTAATATGCATGCAGGTGCAAACACACACTGTAAAATGAAATGTATTTTTCGGTCACCGTAATGTTTAATAACTCTTGATTTGCGAGAAGACTTAACTAAAAGTGTGATTTTTACGGGAAAGGCCCCGAGAATTCTCAGAATTAAAGAGCAAATGGTCCTGTTTTTTATGGATTTTATTGGCATTTGCAAAAAGATTTTGCTAGGGACGTGTCAGTAAAATCCCCATGAAAATACAGGCAAATTCCATAAATAGAAAATTCACGGGGTTTTGCCAGTAACTTCACGGTTCTCCGGTAGTTTTCTTCTTCCTCACACTTAAGGATACGTACAATTACGGTTCGTTCTTTCAGTACATTCTGTTATGATGTCCCGTGGACGTCAAAGGTCAGAATACCCTACAAACACAAAAAATAATCCTTGTGCACAAATGATCTGAATTTTATATAATAAACAGTTTAATGATTGTACCGTGTTTTGATCTCAAAGCATAACCCAGTTGATCAATTTTCCTAATTTTTACATTTTGGGGGATTTTCCCATTTCCCCCTATTGTGCAATCTATCTCAACCATGTGCGCATTGCACACACAACACTAGGGAATCCCCTGCTCTCTTTTTATCAAAACAAAGTACTTGTCCCCATGAGAAATCTTTTTTCTCAATAAATGAAATCATTTTAATATCTTATTACAAAAAATGGGGCCATAATAACATTACCACCCTTCCTTAGACGGAGTTACTTTTACATCATATTGATTAGAAGTAAATACAAACACAAAGTACCATCATAATTATTATGTTTAACAGAACACACCATAATACCGATGAAGTCTTTCCTTTTCCTGGACCAACTCTCCCCCATGGGCCGAATTTATCGTTAAAAAATTTTGGCTTAGCTACTGACTTCCTATCACATACTCTGATTGCCTCATATTTTCTTTAAAACCACTCTAGCGCCATCTGTAGGTCAATGCATCATGCTTTTTAGGTTTCTAACAACCTTACGCCATCATAATGTCAATACACACCGCGAGCTTGGTTTTCTCTAAACAACTCTTACTACCCTCGCGCTTTTCTATTTTCGGGAGAGGTAACTGTCCCCAGTCTCGGCCCGTCTCGTATTTGAAGGAACAGTGAACACCTAAATCAAAAGTTGATTTTATTTTATTAGTTAGAAGTATATTGTTACAACAGTGGCATTCACTAATATGGCAGTGCATAGCAATGTACAAGTATATAAAAAATAGATCAGACATTCACTCCTAAAAATCAGAGATCACTGGGCAAGCTCTATGCCCTGCATGGGCATAATCGGTCTATCCCTTAGTTGGTCCTATTTTTAGAAAACCGCGCGCCCTCCTACATCCAACTTGGCCCATGGATTGGGCAAAATTCAAAACACCACTCGCATGGCTGACTCAGAGAATTGTAGTCTTCATTACCGTCGTTTTACCACAGATCCCTTAGAGGTCCGGGGGAGGGGTAACGCCGTAGGCTCGTCGCTTTGTGGGGTTAATTGTTGTTGTATGTGCGACAAGGGGAGATGCCACGAAATAATTTAGTTAAATAAATTTGTCGATCTTTTGCGTTTCTATACAATAATTAGTTCTAAAAATAATTTTTTCTCCAATTTTCCATAAGCTTATCATTTTTAACCCTAAATACATATTTGAAAAAAACTTATTATAATAAGCTTTTAGTTTCAATCACCTTCAGAACAAACCCTTTTTTACTATGAAATACAACCTGTTTACCAACCCTTCCTAATCGTTTTACTTTTTTGCAATAATTAATTCAGAAAATATATGCATTTCAAGTGTCCTTATTATTTAATGAAGACCCAACGAAAATGAAACCAATTCATAATTCAAAAAATAAGATAAAATCTTTTTTCAGTTGTCACCACAACGCATAGCAGGACAAGTTTGTCAACTCACTCATATACCTCCATATACAGTACTTAAAAACCCAAATGACCCAACATCTAACCACAAACAAAGCCCTTGCCTTTAAATTCCAACTTTAACTTCCTTTCTACCCCAAAGACACCATTTTTGGCAACAGACACAAAGTCTTGTCCATATTTCTTTTACGCTTTACCATACGATTTTCACTTTTCGCCTTTAATCCATTCGAACCCCCTATTCCCTTTTATCCTTTAATATCAACCATCGTTCGTACATCTAAAATTTCATAACATATAAACAAATACAACACTTTGTCTTCAAAGCTGGCCCCCAAGCTAAAATAACTAATTTAACAACAAATTTTTGTTTAAATCCATAACAACAAAAGAAACTCTTTACAGGCATACTTCTTTTCTACCCTTCGCATCTGTATGATGTTTAGCGCCCTCGGTTTTCACCTTCCGTACCACCCCTCGGACCTACAACTTTGTTTAGCCCTCACTTAAAAGTGGTCCACGTGTGTGCGCGTCTGGTTTGGTAGAATAAACTGGGTGGTGTGTGTGCGGGTTCAAATAATGTAAAACGTTATTACAGATATTGCTGACAATAGGTCGGTCGGTGCAAAATGTTTAAAAGAACACAGCCCATTTTAGATTGTTCGTAGTTCTTCCGAGGAAAAAATACTTTTCGTTTTACTGTGACTCATCATTATAGGCCAGCTGAGATTGTAATTTGGGGGTTAAAACACGTCCAAACTTTTTTTTATCCCTTTTCTATTGGACACGACCCCATAATCATCGTGGTGTGAATTTAGTAAAAAAACCCCGTGGGCCCTCCCGTATTGTAGACCGGAAGCGTTCAAAATAGCCTTTACTGTGTGTTGGTATAGGTAAAATAATACTTTTACATACTATATCAACTTTTTTCTCAAGAAAGGATTGTTTACAAAACAATTTCAATTTTTGACTTGAAAAATCATATCAGAAGGTTACGATTTATAACTTTAAAAAACCAAACCAACAAACAAAAAACGTAAAGCCTTTATCTTTTATTTGGTGTTCTAAGACTTTTTTGTTTATGTGTAGCGTGTGAAAATTTTGAAAGTGCCTAAATTGGTTTATTTACAAACTTGTCCGGGTCTATAAATTGGTCCGATGAACAGCGCCCTTCAATGCTGCAAACTGCAACCAACGCAGATGCTGTTCTTTAACCCGTTTGGACCCCTGACCATTTCTGTCATACGTTTGTTACACTTTCAGTGGTTTAAATAGAGGTGGCCTTGCAAATGTTTGCAGGTGTATTTGAAAGCCATCAAAAACACCAAGAAGGCCTATAGGCTTGTTTCGACTCCATTTAAATGCATTTTTCATGCTAATTCGGAATGTGCCCATGAAATGAAGACTTTTACCAAAAATTTTTTAAGCACAAATTGACCCATAGAATTTTGAACGTCGACTGGAGTCGTCGGTTAGTTCTCGAAAGGGTTTCACTAAGAGGACCATACCCACTGTTAATTGATTCATGTTTACTATTTTAAGCATGATTAATCTAATAGCCCCCCCCGAACCCCAAAAAAAAGAAATAGCTTTAAAAAAAAAAAAAAAAACCCCCCCACAACAAAAAGCCCCCGTAGACACTATAGCTAGCAAACTCCTTCCATTGTATGGCACGTTCAAGTACCCGTCCATTCGCCAGTGTATTTAGAAAATACCCCCCTGCTGTTTTGGGGCATAATAATATGGATACCCAGACACACAAGGTCGTTTTATGTCATTGTCTGTACAATACACTCACCTAACTGTTTCCTTGGTGGATGTGCATATGTAACTCATAGTGAGACATCCCTTGCTGTCTTTAAAATCTGTTTGGGTAATACCTGAATCCCAGCACAAAACGTCCCCTTAGGAACTACCAAAGTCTTGAGTAATTAATAATATTTCAATGGTTTTAGGTAACTGTTTGCGACCTCCGGTGGGTGACTGAGCGCAGACCAAAGACGGGGGTATTTTCAAAAGTCACAAAAGTGGAGTTCATTACCTCAGTTGATTGACACAAACAGTTAACTTTAAAATTAGTACTGTTCAGTAAATGACCCAAACATTCTAACAACAATACAAAAGCCCTTGACTTAAATTCCATTTAACTTCTTTCTACCCCGAAAGACACCATTTTGCAACAGAACAAAAAAAGTCTTGTCAATATTCTTTACGACGTTTACAATTACGAGTTTCACTTTTCGCCTTTAAACCATTCGAACCCCCTATTCCCTTTTATCCTTTAATATCACATTAGTTCGTACATCTAAAATATTCATAACATATAACAAATACAACAACTTTGTCTTCAAAGCTGGCCCCACGCTAAAAGAACTAATTTAACAACAAATGTTTGTTTAAAATCCATAACAACAAAAGAAACATAATTTACAAAGGCATAATTCTCTTCTACCCTTCGCATCTGAATGATGTTTAGCGCCCTCAGTTTTCACCTTCCGTACCCACCCCTCGTACTACAACTTTGTTTAGCCCTCAATTAAAAGTGCGGCCCACGTGTGTGCGCGTCTGTTTGGTAGAATCGTAAGCTGGGTGTGGTGTGCGGTGCAAAATGTAAAACGCTTTATTCTATATTGGCTGACATGTAAGGGTCGTCGTGCAAAATGTTTAAACGAACACACACAGCTCATCATCTTAATTGGTTCGTAGTTCTTCCGAGGAAAAAAATATGTTCGTTTTACTCGTGGAACTCATCATTATAGGCCAGCTGAGATAGTAATTTGGGGTTAAAAACACGTCAAACTTTTTTTTACCCATTTCTATTGGACACGACCCCATAATCATCTGGTGTGAATTTAGAACCCGTGGGCACTCCCGTATGGTAGACCGGAAGCGTTCAAAATAGCCTTTACTGTGTGTTGGTATAGGAAATACATACTTTTAAATAGCTCAACTTTTTTCTCAAGAAAATTGTTTGACCAAAAACAATTTCAATTTTGACTTGAAAAATCATATCAGAAGGTACGATTTATAACTTAAAAAACAAACAAACAAACAAAAACACAGTAAGCCTTTATCTTTATTATGGTGTTCTAAGACTTTTTTGTTGTAGGTGGCGTGGAAAATTGAAATTGCCTAAATTGGTTAAATTTACAACTGTGTCCTGGGTCTAATGAAAAATTGGTCCGATGAACAGCGCCTTCATGCTGCAAATGCAAGCCAACTCAGATGCTGTTCTTTAACCCTTTGGACCCTGACCAGTTCTGTATACGTTTGTTACACATATTCAGTGGCTTTATAGGTAGCCTTGCAAATGTTTGCAGGTGATTTGGAAAGCCATCTAAAAACACCAAGAAGGCCTATAGGCTTGTTTCGACTCATTTAAATGCATTTTCATGCTAATTCTCAATGTGCCCAGGAAAATGAAGACTTTTACATTTTTAAGCAAAAATTGACACATAGTAATTTTGAACGGCGACTTGAGTCGTCGTTAGTTCTCAAAGGGTTAAGCTAAGAGGACCATAGCCACTGTTTATTGATTAATGTTACTATTTTAGCAATTGACTTGAATCTAGTACCGTAGACACTATGAGCTAGCAAAATCTCACTTCCATTGTATTGGCACAGTTCAGTACCCTCCATTCGCCAGTGTATTTAGAAAATACACCCCTGGTTTTGGGGCATAATATATGATACCCAGATCACACAAGGTCAGTTTATGTCAATGTATGTACAAGTACAACTCACCGAACTGTGTACTTGGTGGATGAGCATATTGTAACTCATAGTGAGACATCCCTTGCTGTCTTAAAATCTGTTGGGTATACATGAAATCACAGCACAAAACGTCCCCTTAGGAACTTAGCCAAAGTCTTGATTAATTAATAATATTTCAATGGTTTTAGGTAACTGTTGGCTACCTCCGTGGGTGACTGAGCGCAGACCAAAGACGGGGGTATTTTCAAGTCACAAAAGTGATTTCATTACCTCAGTTGATTGACAAACAGTTAACTTAAAAGTTGAGTACTGTTCAGTATTATATTAAGGCGAGAACACAATAGGCATACATCGGAACAAGCACCTTTAAAGGTGCAAAGAGAGATTGCGAGGGATCCGTAATTTCTGCCATATGTAGTAGTTTCAATTAGATTACACACAAAATAGATCTCTTACCTCTTTTACCTTCAGAAATATCTTAAGAGTGAAAAATGATTTTATATGCTTATATTCAAAAACATAGGCTGAATTTCTTATTTACTCCTATAGGAAATGATAAATTTCAAAATTTTTGTACCAAAGAAATAATTCTCAGCTTAATCCTTTCAGATGGGATATTTTTTTCTAGAAAACTTTACCTCAGTGCAAAATCAGAATTTTCACATTTTTACGAACACACGTTAATGTGAAATCTGTTGTTTCACCTTTAATACTAAAATTGTTTCTTTGGCTAAACTTTAGAATACCCTACCACATTATCCGCCGCCGAAGCCAAACCTTTTTAAAAACAGCGCGAAGCTGTACTCGGGTTGTACCTTTGTCGAATAAGATCAATAATAGTTATTGCAATGAATGAAACAGGGATAAGAAAACCACGAACCCCGGCCACGAACATTCCAGTTTAAATTTAGATATTTTTTTTTTACGATTTTGGCCGTTGTTTTTTTTTTCTTCAAGAAAGTTGTTTAAAACCACGAACGTATTTTTAGCTTGATTCCTACTAATTTGGTTAATTTTGATCTTTTCCTCCTCCCCTGAATGTTTTGGCTAATTTTGGCCTTTTCCGTTGTTTTTTAAATAAGGTTGGGACTGGAAGTTTAGTTTTAAACCATGAACATTCAAGTTTCAATTTAGATTGAGCTTGCTTTGTACTATTTTGAGCTTGATTTTTGCACTATTTTGGCTATTTTGGCCTTTTCCCTTTGTTTTTTTCAATAAAGTTGGGATTTTTGTTATGGCGTATACATCGGGTGTGAAGGTATGGTTTTACACGTGCAACGGCAACAGCGGCAACACCCCAGAACTTCAGGACTTTTACATTATTGTTGTTGTTGTTGTCGTTGTGCTTGCTTATCAAGTGGGCCATGGGGAGGGGGATTGTTGATTTTTTTTACGATTTTGGCTAATTTTGGCCTTTCACGTTGTTTTTTTCAATAGTTGTGTTTTGTTTTAACCAATGAAAGTTCGAGTTTTAATTTAATTTGAGCTTGATTTGTACTATTTCGGTTAATTTTGGCTTTTCCGCGGTTTAAAAAAAAAAAGGTGGGATTTTTGTTACCGTTGCATGGCATTAGTATGACATCCGTTTCTCTTACCGAGTGTGAAGCTGTGGCTGATGCCTGTGCAGCGGCGACACCGGCGACAGCGCAAGACTGCAGATGTTTGCTCATTATTGGCTGCATATAGCTGAATTGATACCAGCACAGCTTTCGGAAGGCGAAGATGTGGGTTTTACTCATGGCCTTTTCCGTTGTTTTTTAAATAAGGTGAACGTTCGGGTTTCAATTTAGATTGAGCTTGCTTTGTACTATTTTGAGGTTGATTTTTGCACTATTTTGGCTTTTTCCCATTGTTTTTTTTAATAACGCTGGGATTTTTGTTATATTCGTAAACATCGAGTGTGAAGCTATGGTTTTCCACGTGCAACGGCGACAGCGGCGAGCAGCGGCAACACCCCATAACTTCAAGAGTTATACATTTTTCTTGTTGTTGTTGATTTTTACGATTTTGGCTAATTTTGGCATTTTCCCGTTGTTTTTTTCAATAAATTTGTGTTTTGTTTTAACCCATGAACGTTCGAGTTTTAATTTAGATTGAGCTTGACTTGTACTTTTTTGAGCTTGATTTGTACTATTTCGGTTAATTTTGGCTTTTTCCAGTTTTTTTTTGTAACCTTTGCATGGCGTTTAGTATGACATCACGTTTCTCTTACCGAGTTGAATCTATGGCTGTTGCCTGTGCAGCGGCGACACCGGCGACAGCGGAAGACTGCAGATGTTTGCTCATTATTGGCTGGATGTGGGTTGCATGAAGGCGAAGATGGGGTGCATGAAGGCGAAGATGTGGGTTTTACTCATGCAGCGGCGACAGCCCAAAGCTAAATAGCTGCACTGTTAGAAATTCCAATAGAATCAAGAAAACAGATTTTCCGTAAATTCACGGAAAATATGTGTTAGAAAACAATACAAATAAAAAACAAAAAACATAAAAAAAAATTAATTTACGGAAATATTTCAAAATTTTCCGGCAGCAAAATTTCCGGACTTTTTTTTTCGTTCCGTAATTTTAAATTACGGAAAACTCTGTTAAAATACACATTTTTTCCATAATATGAGACAAATTTCTGTAAAATTATTGTCAAAGTTCCGTTAATTGATAGAAATCCTGTAGATTTACCCTAAAACGTCTGGAAATTCTGCTGCCAGAAATTTCCGTAAAGTTACGGAAAATTTTCTTACAGTGTATTTTAATACGGGTGGGACACCTTTTAAATAGTAATCGTATTTTGGGTCCTTCCTTAAGTGCATCCTTCAATACTCTGAAAATGCATCGCACTTTTGACTAGGTGCCGAGTAAAATATGATCTTACGAGATTTTCTAGTCAAATTTGAGTGAAAAATCTTGTACATTTGACCGGAATCCAGGGCCAGAATCTTGCAAAATATTTTACTAGAAACCTTGACGAAGTATATAGTTTTCAAATTGTTATTTAAGTCATTTTCAAATTAATCACGCAGACAGGCAAGTTCGGTGACCAATCACGTGGGAATTGTAGACGGGCAACTTATTTTCAAGTTAACCACGCCGCCAATTTCATTGTGTTTGTCGCATCTATAAAACTTTCGGTATAGTCCATAAGCTGCCAGCATCATATTTTCCGTTCGTTGCACCCAATTAGTGATTAATTTTCCCATATATCACTTTAAAGGGGATGTCCCCCTGACTAGGATTATCTATGTTTCCGCCCCGAAAAGCTGCACGTTAGCGTGCCCTGCCCATTTCAAAATGGCTGCCATTGTTTTATGTAAAACCGCCATTATAATTTCATTAGAGATAGAAATTTTATCCACGACTACATGACACCAAGTTTTTAACTGCCTAAAGGGGCTTAAACATCTAGGCGTCCAAGATGGCCGCCACAAGGAGGCATATTTTACTAAATGAACTTAAAATGACAATTTGTTGACCTAAGAACCTGGGTGATATTTTGGGAGCTCCAAAAAGAATTCATGGCATTTATATTTTACGTACAGGCTTGTTTTTAAAGATGGCGGTGATTATATTCGCTCTAGGGTACGTAAATCAGGAAGAAAAACAGCCCTACCCATCTTTTCGACGTTATTTAACAACACTTTCTAATAATGACCCTAAATCATTTCCAAGATGTAAAAATATTAAAGTGAGGTATAGACTTTTCCTAGAGAATGCCGTTACTATAGCCGGTTACTATTTGGGCCATATAACGTAGTTTAAACTGACCATATAATAGTTCATAGAAGACAACCGCTCATATCAATCTGATACAATAAAATCATAATAAATGGGTGTGGACTGTATTTAAGGACTACTCAGTGACGTCATAGGTGTTTCCCAGTAAAAATAAAAACTATGCTTATGAAGAAGTGAAAAAGTGTCTATATGTAGAAGGGAAATTTAAATATGGTGACCTAGGTTTCTTTCGAGCACATCAAGTGCTATCTTTGTTTGTGACTAGTACCACAGGCTCCTTCTCTCTCTCCACTGCCTAGATCAGCTTCTCAGAGTCAACAAGTGTTGAGTGGTCTGCAATTATCCAGTACGAGAGAAAATTGCGGGAAAATGTTATGAATAGTTTTACGTTATGGTTCTTATTATGTCCAAAAGGGATGTAGGGGTGTTTTTCTTCTTGATTTATGTCCCCCGGAGCGGGTATAACCGCCGCCATCGTGAGTTATGATCATGTCCGCAATACACAAATGTCATTGAATCTCTTTTTGGTGCTCTCAAAATATTATTCGCATTCTTACCCCATCTATTTAGCAATTTTAGTACATTTAACAAAACATGCCTCCTACCGGCGGCCATCTTGGACACTTAAATGTTTAAACCCACTTCAGGAAGGTAGAACTTTATTTTCTTTAGTCCTGGATAAAATTCCTATCTATAATGAAAATACAATAGCAGTTTTTCATAAAACAATGGTGGCCATTTTGAAATAGGCAGTACGCGCTATTGTGCAACTTTTCGGGGTGGAAACATACATAATCCTAGTCAGGGGGACACTCCCTTCAAGGTGATATATTGGAAAATTAATCACCAGGTGGGTGCAACAAACTCGAATTTTAAGGCCCCGTACAGAAACTGACTTATGGACTAGTACCGCAAACAAGGGCGAAGATGAGTCGTTAAATATCCCACTCTTGTTTCCCACAATAAAATGTTTTCCAAACATTTCCCGAATCGCCGTATTTAACATGTTTTCTAAACAAATACAGGTAGATATTTTTTTTATCATTTTATCCTTAACACAGTAAACGAACACAAACTCTTACCATTTAAAGCAATATTGGCACAAAAGAGCGCCCCCAATTTTCAAAATTTGATATTTTTGCACAGTTGCGTTGTAGTCCAGAGGATTATCGAAAAATCGTGCACTTTGTGATAGAAATGTAACACTTGGCACACACTTAATATGGACCATAACTCAACATTTCAAAACGGGACCCCAGCTGGATTCGACCTGTGGCGACCATGGCGGTCATTTTTCAAAATGGCCACCATTCTTATTTTCAAAGTCTTATATCTCCGTTAATAACACCGATACGAATTTGATTTTTGTGTCTATACCTATGTTTTCAAGGTCAAGGTATCCAAATATGACATTATATTTTAAATATTTTGTCGGCCATTTTGTTTTCCAATATGGCCGCCAACTTGCACCAAAATTGACATATTTCTTTATAACTTTATTTGAAATAATGATATTGATTGATTTTTGTGTCTATACCTGTCTTTTAAGAGTCAAAGAATCTATTATAATATTACGTTTTGATATCTGGTGTCAGCCATGTTGACTGCGTCCTTAATATGTCTGCTGAACTGGCCAGCACTGCTATAAGTAGAGGTGGGCTACAGAGGGTCATATTTGGGTCATAGTTTCAGATCACTTCGAACACAGGCAGAATGATGACTTTAATAGCTGTCTATCCCTGTCGAAGAAAAAAAATTAAAAAGCTGCGAAAGCCAGGGTGCCCAACGAAAAAAAAAAAAATCCAAAATGGCCCGCCAAATTTGCCAAAAATCATATATTTGACCATAACTTGATAAGCTTTTGTTTAATCACCTTCATTTTTGTTGCAATACTCATGTTTTGGCCTGCAAGGAATCATTCTATGCAACTTCAATCTCATCACGACTTTTCGTTTTCTCGATATGGCAGTTTTACCATAAAATTGGACTGCAAGGGCGCTTTCCCAATATGTACATATATCAAAAGTTTTAAATTTTAACTGTTGGGCCATCATCAGAATTGTTGATTCATCATTTTCTGAAGATTGGAGCTGTGTAACACGTGCCATTTTCCAGTGGCTCAATTTTTTTTTAAATTTAAAAGTTGACGCGAAACCAACGCTCAGTGAAATATACAGGGGTGCAACGAAACTTTTCTTAAGTGTGGGTTTCAATGCGAGGGCATTTTTATATGACATTAAAAAGCCTTTTTAGTTTTAAAAACCGCCAGACGCCACGCAAGTTCAAATTTACAGCCCCCCCCCCCCCCCAAAAAAGGTGCTTTCAAATTAAAAGCTTCAACTTTTTGAATGTTTAAATCACCAAATCAATTCTATGGGGAACGATTACGATAGCAGTGTATATTGTCTAACCTGCAGAAGTAAAATCTCCTACCTCGGTTTTAGAATTAAGTACTATTCAGGAAATAGATTACTTTATATTTAATTTTGTACGATTGAAGTAATTATGTGTTTTAAACTGTGTAAATAAAATTTTTTAACTATGGCTGGTCCATTAGTTATTTTAATATAACTTTAACACATAACTTTATCATCATCATCATCATACCACTTGTAGTGGTCTTTATTATTATAGTAATATAGGCCTCCGGCCCTTCATACATCATACAAAACATACATAATAATTTGTTTGGAACGAGACACTTTACAAATATCTTGGATCAACCATTATAATATTCAAAGTATTCTCTTATCTTTGTAGCATGATATACATACTGCACAAGGTTTTTAATGATCATCTCATTTTGTGAGCTCATGAGATTAATAAATTTATCATAACGATGGTGGTGTTTAAAATAGAAAGGGATAAATTTCACCCTTAATTCATGTAAAATAAGGAATCAAACCAAAAATGATTACCATTTACACCCATTTAAAGCGGAGTTCAACAGTACCGCAACAGGAATGTTTCCTCTCTGCCCAGTTTCCACTTTGAGCACTGATTCCTAACGGAGCTTGGCAAAGGCCCTTCTTTGACTTTTGGTAGCAATCACCAGATATTTTTCTTGGAACAAGAAAAATTTTTGAATTTACATATGTACGGAGTTTATTTTGTGAACAAATATCAACAAACCATTCCTGTTGGTGGATATCGTTCACTCTGTTGGGGGTCCAAGTCAAAAATAAATGCCGTTACCAAACCTTGGGTTATCTATGCATGACCAAAACCAATTGAAAATAAAATTTTTTTACTTTGGTTATACCCATGTCATTTTACCCAATTTCACTCCCAAGTGAAGACGCATAAGGCAGAAAACTTTTAGTGGAGATCTAGATTTTCCATTGTAACAAAACGAACAAATTATTTATAAGACGAGCTATCTGATATGGAAAAATTGGATTACCTGCCACAGCGCGAGTACAGCATTATTTGTTGTTATTGTTGAAACACCAAGAAATTGCTTTCATGCATTGTACTGAACCTTCTCGATACACTCATATCGTTTAAAGCCCGTAATTTCAGAGCCTACAGAGCATAGGTAGAATGATTGCATTACAAATTCTTACAAATATGTTTTAAAGACATAATTGCCTGCTTTCGTTAATGCACGTTTCAAGCAAATATATAATGATTTTGTACTTGGGTCTGCAAGGACATTTGTGGCACCCCAACAATACCAATAGAATTGTTAAACCAAATATTGTAAGATTTCACTACTTCGACCTGTTGGCCATCATAAAACCACTTTTCACGTCTTCTCAGTGACCTCCTTTACGGACACGACCATACTTTAGTCTTATTGCCAAATCACTTTCATACCCCATTCATTACAATAACTATGAAGAGTGTCAATATGCTTTTGTATGCCACCAATTGTGTCTGCAAAAATAACAATATCATCGGCATAGAAAAGGGATTTTACTGTAACTGTGCTTGGAAATAATTGTAAACCGTGGAGAGTTTATTTGTATCCACGAAGTTTTATGAAAAACGTGTGCTAATCAAAACAGCAATTCATGGGGCTGAGTAAAACACCCTTGTTTAAAGCCCAGGGACAATCAAAAAGTCTTAAATAGATTGCCCGATCTCACACACGCTCTAATTCTTCATTCATGCTTTTTAGCATACCAAACATTTTCCCGGTTTCCAGCGCAAAAATTGATCTAAAAGTTTGTCTCTTGGGAACTATCAAATGCTTGAGCAAAATCCACAAATAAACCAATTAACATTTTCCCGTATTTTCAAAAGACGTCGTTGGATTAATCTATGAGAGTAACAAATATTATCCAAAAGTGCAATAACATTTTCGAATAACCAGCCTGGTTTTAGGGGAGTACCCTGTTGGTAATTACACCAAAAAGTCAGTCTGAATTTAAGACATAAGTAAAAATTTATACAACACCATTCAATAAGGTAATAGTCTATATATTTTTGGGTCGTTAACATCACCTTTTTTATGATGGAACAATTAATGCCATTACCCAGGATTGGGAACTATTTGCATGATCAAATAAGGTAATTAAAAATAACTCAAAGGACGGGGAGAAGGTGTCGACTGCAGAGATAAAAAAATTCCTGGGAATGCCATCAAAACCAGGGATTTACCAGATTTCATTGAAGTAACTGGTGACCTAATCTCTTTCTTGGGTGCACGGAACTATAGATTAAGTTGTAACTCAAGAAAACACCCCCACCTGTATTATCAAGATGCAGTATTCAAAGAGATTTGGTTTGAATATCTAACCGATGACCTAATACATGAGTAAAATGGTCGTACATAGTCCATATCATGTGACTTTCGTCACCTGGGCCTTAGGTTCTTTCAAAAAAACTTTGTCACGGTCAGCACAAAATTGTTTTGGATCGATATTGTTTACCAGGTCTCTCTGAATTTTGCTGACACACAATTTTCTTCTCTGCACAACAACTAAACTGTTTTTTCAATCACGTATTTTTGCAATGCATTAATAGAATTACTTTTACGGAAATCACGCAAAAAGATATAACTTTTTGGCTTTCATATCATTGACATTCTTTATAAAACCAGTATTGTGTGGGATACGCACATGTGTATGCTTTTCCAAAAGCATGTGTTTTCCAGCAGTTTTAAGTGTATTAAAACAAAGTTCAATGCATTAATCAATATTTCTGTTACCATATCCAAACCTAAAGTCAACATTTTCTCTCGAACTTTCATCCTTACATTTGTTATGAAAACTGCTGCCCTTCAGTGACCATATAATCTTTCATAAATCTGTAGTGCGTCTACCCAGGTATTAAACACGCTATCTTTCTTTAGACGTACGGGGAACATTAAAGTGATAGCATCATTAATAGATGTCAACACAGGGAGTGATATATAAATCTCATCATTTAAAAATCAAATCATTTTCGGGTTGCTGTACGGCATTAAAGTCCCCACTAATCAAAAAATCAGCTGCTGGATAAAGAGATGAAAAGTTGAAGTAAAATCATCTTCTAGAGTAATGATTGTTGTATGTGAATTAACTCTATGTCTTCTTGAGTTTTCAGGCGGGGATTACCGGTAATATAAATGATTCATACTAAGAAGAAGAATTCTATCAATCGAAGAGCACTAGTTTCCTCACTCCTGAGAGATAATGGTATAGAATTGACACCATTTTGATGTCATTTTAATAAAAAAAACCGCAATGCCGCCCGAAAGCTCTACCAAAAACGGACCCTTTTTTCCAGGCAACACTAAAACATAGTATTACCTGGCATAAAGCTCGAACTCGTCAATATTTTTTTTGACAGGTCTCAACAAAGGAACTAATATTAAAAATTCATAAAATATTTTAAAAAGTCATTGTTATCCAGTTTTTGTGAGAGTACATTAATATTCCACACAAGAAAATTTAAGGACACACTATCTGTCTTAAAATTATGTTTGTTCGTTTTCGGCCTTGGCCAAATCCTTATTTACACCACATAACTGTAAACACATAAGGGGTTTGGCCACTTCCGTTAGTGTCTAAGGGGGGGATGGGGCCCTAGGTACCCATTCATTATATAACAGCTTTCCCAACGGAATTTTTCGATGAAATCCACACATGTTAGAAGGATTCAAGACATCAAACAATAAGAAATAAAACTGAACAAAAAAAATGTTCGTAAGAAAACTAGGAAGGAGAAAAATGGATTGTAAGGTTGGCGTCAAAATGTGCGAAAAAGACACTAATTCGTTTCTGCATTTTTCTACGGCATGATTCACCTAGACTTTGGTTTGATGTTAAAATTGGTGAAGGATGAACTATATTTAACATATTAGCCATCAAATAAGAATGTATTGGCCATTTTATATTTTTAGGTTTACTGATAAATGGACTTTTCCAGAAACAAATGCCACCCAAAAAATATCTGGGATTCCTGGCTATCCCTTCCAGAATTATCTGGAATTCCAGAAGTTACTGAGGTGAGTAACAATTACCAGGAATTCCAGGACACACTTCCTTAAGTCCAGGAATTCCTAGACTACAAGTAAAAAAAACTTGGAATTCCCAGGAGGATTATGGGTAGGGATATAGAAAGTGTTTGAAAATATTGTGCCTAGTAAAAACACTGGAATTTCGTCAACCTCTACATACCTAAAATTGCTGGAATTCCCACCCCATATTAGAACATTTAAATTCTGAATTCCGCTTTCAAAAGTGACAACAAAAATAAACAAAAATTAAAAAGTTTTGAAATTGCGGGCTTCCCCTCTATGGGGGGAGGGGGCATTTTGTCATGGGAATAGCCCAATTTACCAAAGACTCCTACAGTAAACCGCTATACGAGTCTAAAAATATTATGACACCAATTGCCAATATACTTCCAAGAATTATTTTGATTAGTTACTTTGTTTTTTCACTAGGTTTATTGCATTATGAAAATCAGCATCACAGTAATCACAGATTTTTAATTTTTGTCATTGATAATTAACGCAAAAAACGACGCTATGGATTTTAATTTTTTGGCACCAATGCAAGCGCAACTAAAAGTAACAAAATACAAAAAATATAAACCAAATATATTTTTTTTATAAACCAAATATATTCAAGCGTTAAAAAACGCCGGCCGAAAACAAAAAATGGGTTACCACCGAACACCACCCCCCTTATGCAGTTAAGTGTTAAATATATCTATGTTATATGTAGCTTAGGCATACCAGTTTGTCTAAACCTGCGGAAGTAAAATCTCCCCCCATCCCTCTTTTGCAAAGAAGTGATATTAGGAAAATATATTACTTTATATTTAATTCTGTACGATTGAAGTATGTGTTTTAAAACGGTGTAAATAAAATTTTTAACTATGGAGGGGACCATTTGTAATGTTAATGTAATTTAAAGAGACACTGGCACATTTGAAAAAAAATAGTGCGCTCTCAAAATTTTTCAAAATTTTTCCGATATTTTTGCATGGCGGAAGGCTTTAATACAAAACAGCCTAATCCGAAATGATTAAGACCAATGCGGTTCCGTACGGGTAAACGAACGATTTTATAATTTAGCGTCGCCGGCGACGTTAAATCAGCAGACGACGAAAGGCGTGAACACAAGAAACACGCGCCGTAAGCCTGTTTCGACCACTATGCTACCTGTTTGATCGGTCTATACCTTTGTGGTTTTAATATCAGTGAGTACGAGTCAACAAATATTCATGTTAATATACGTATTTGTTGATTAAAGTTATGGAAAACATAAAAGTTGGCCTACAAATTACCTGGATGTCTTTATCCTCATATCAATGTCCCTATCTGTTTTAGGGTATGTTATTTTTATGTGTAAAATATATCTCTGTTCTTCCAATGGCCTAGACTATCATTTGAGAGTAAATTGAAGAAATATCATATTTTGTGAAAATGTGCCAGTGCCGCTTTAAATATATTTTATCATTCAGATTATCTGTTTAGACATAATTCTATGTTTATATTAAGCTAAAGCATATCAGTTTGCCTAAACCTGCAGAATTAAAATCTCCTACCTCGGTTTTTAAAAAGAAGTACTATTCAGAAAATAGATTATTTATATTTAATTTGTACGATTCAAGTATGTGTTTTCTGTTTTAAACTATGTAAATAAATATTTTAACCATGGCTGGTAGTATAGTTATTTTAATGTAACTTTAAATATATTTTACCATTCTTGCCAAATTGTATCCTTGATTTATATGTTACATGATTTTTTTTGAGAGAGAGTAACGTTTTAATCATGCATATTGAATATACATCTATTGTGGATTTTTGTATATTTTGAATTTCAAGTTAGGTATCTGTTTCTCACTTTCATATAAAAATAATCTTAAAATTCTACGCGTTTTAATATTTTATTTATTTATTGCGTTATTATTATGTAATGTACTAGGTGTATCATATTATTTGGTTTAAGGAAATGTAAAAATTGGTCGAAAGCTGGTTCTAGTTATATAATGTACTTTTAATTGATTTATGTAATTATTTGTAATGTTAAATTGGTTTTTGAACAAACCTTACTCACAATAGTCTTGTCATTAGTAAATTAATTAAAAATAGCAACCTACAGAAGGCGCAACTTTCAAATAGTTCACGCTATGGCGACGTCACCATGACTTCACTGTACTTCTTATGGTCCAATCAACTGCATAATTATATTCTTATGCAGTTGATTTTTAGCCTAGGTGGAAATAGGTGACGCCACCACGGCCAACGCTTTATTTGAACTATAGCACTTTCCAGGGATAGTAGTTGTTTTAAATTAATTTCACTAATCACAGGACTCTTGTTAAGAATATAGATGACAGGTAACAAATGCCTAAACAAGGTTGATAATAGGGTGTTCCGTTTAATACAATGGGCAATTTTAACTAATAATGTCGGCCATGTTGAAAGAGGAAGGGAAGGATTTGGATACAAGATATATTTTGGTATAATTTTGGGTATATTTGGATATGTTGGTCTTGAAAACATAGGTATAGACACAAAAACCAGGCTAATATCATTTTTAAACCAAAAATATAAGAAAAGTGACGATTTTTATGCAAATTGGCGGCCATATTGGAAAATAAAATGGTTGACACCCAGATATCAAAAAGATAATGTTATATTTGGATTCCTTGACCTTGCAAACATAGGTATAGACACAAAAAATCAAGTTCCTATCTGTGTTATTAACAGGGTTATAAGACTTTGAAAATAAGAATGGCGGCCATTTTGAAAAATGACCGCCATGATCGCCACAGGTCGAATCCAGCTGGGGTCCCGTTTTGAAATGGTGAGTTATGGTCCATATTAAGTGTGTGCCAAAGGTTATACTTCTATCACAAAGTGCACGATTTTGCTCCAGAAGGGGTCTTAACCCTCTGGACTATGTTTGTCTAGGAAACTATACCTGCGAATGGGAATGCTAACAAATGCGTATTTATCACAAAATAGCGATTTTGTTATTAGAATTGGGATCTGCAATTGTAATTTAACGGCAGAGCTTGGAAATTGCTACGTTTATGCATCCTGCCATGATGAAAAATGCCAATAGTGCCACCTCGAGAAAATAACTCTAACTTGACCTTCCCTGAACAAATGAAAAAACTAATGGATGAGCGTACCGTACATGACGCTATTTCCCGCTATTTCCATTGGAATCCGTTCAGCAGCCGTTGAATTATTATCGGGGGATCCCGATAATAATTCTTCTAATTACAAAATTCCTTCGTTGTAACACAGACATTTATGTTTTTTTTTTTCGAGCTTAGTGAACGCACCATTTGACTTCAAGAGGGGTTGGAAGTTTTTTGAAAAAAAACTTCATCCACCATAGAGCAAAAAAACCTTTCCACGCTTTCCATTAAAAAAAAAACTTTACCCGCAACCTTATAAAAGGGTTAAAAAACTTGCCCTGTGGGAAAACACAGAAAAAAACTTGCCCTGTTTACTTAGGTTGGACAAATACTCTACAACCCATAAAATTTTCCCCACATTTTGTTTTAAAAATAATTAAAGACGCTGTTTAAGGCCCCGGGGGTTGGGGCTTCTCCTGGACTATAGAGAAATTACCGACGCATTGAATATTAAACGTTGCGACCAATCTTGTAACCTTTACGCATGCATGAACACTATTTAGACATTGTTTAAGGTCAATATAGATAAGATTGTGCACTTTGTGGTAAAAGCATGAAAACCTCTACAGTATGTAAAGTGAAATATTTACAACATTTTAAAGATATGGTACATATTGTACTTCCTCCAATATGGCCGACAGCGGTCAATGAACTTTTACACCATTTTCACTCATTTTTGACAAGAATCGCAATGTATTAACTACAACATTACTGTCCGTCCTCAAAAAGCTTGTAATTTCTGTTAGAGGGTATATTATGACACTAAGGAGGCTTCAACACATTGAAAATGGCATATTCATAATATTTTAAGATGGCAGCCAAAATGGCGGCCAAAATACAATTTTCAATTGAAATCAAATCAGCAATTAAAGGGAAACTGTATTTTTTTAATGATTTGACCTAAAGTCATGAACCTCATGTTATTTAATTATTATTTACACGCACGCACACACGACACCCACACACACCCACACCACAAAGCAAAGAATGATAGACAGAGAAAAAGGGGTAGAGAGGTATATGGGAAGAGAGAGAAATTGGATAGCCCGTACTCCGATTTTGGGCACTGATAATAGTCCAAGGTCTGTTGCAGCATCAGCATGGCGTAAGCAGGGGCGGGGGGAGGTTACCCCCCCCCCCCGACGACTTTGGCGCGGGAAAATTTGCAAAAATCATGCTAATCAGCCGTGTTTTAGCCGCTCTGACCGGAAAGTTTCCTTTTGACCCCCCTGAGAGGAAAATTTCCCAAGACTGGGAAATGTGCCCCCCCTCAGAGCGGCCCAGGCCCTTTACGGCCACTGAGCCTCAGCATAGAAGACCAAGTAAGGCTATCATCAGGCACTAGTCTCAATTCTCATCTAGGTTTGTGATATTCCATGGTCGATTAAACTTTCCCCGAAGGTAGTCCACTACGATGATGAAATGAAATCAGCCAAAAACATCACCGTGGTTAGTACCTCTGTTGTTTTATCGAATTAACTAGAAATGGTAATACCAGCAAATAGTTAATAACTGAACTGCTAGAGTTGGTATTTGCATTGGTAGCATTGACATGATCTCTAAATGCTATAATAATGACACAGCTATTGAGAACACGAGACATCTATTGATGGAGCCGAGGGCCTTCTTTTAAGTGAATGCAAAGGTGACAATCAACATGATCAAGGGGAGTTGATATTCTTTAAAACCTCCATGATTCTCCCGCATGTTGATCTGCTGCGTAGAGCTGCAGCCTGGCCTGAAAACCTTCCTGTTTGTTACGTGGCCGAATTCGGTTCAACAGCATTCTGTTGTAACCTTGGCAGCTATGGATTTCAAGATCAGCTTCCCCTGTAGGCTGTCATTAGAAATAGGTCACTCTTCTTTGGCATGCAGTGGAAAAATAACATTCGGTGATCTATTGAGGTGGAGTCCTAGATGTCTAGAATAATTCCCATGTAGCACCCATGTCAAGAATCGCTAGATATTCACAGTATTTGAATTATTAGTAAACTATTGCTCACTGCTTTTTAATTACATGGCTATAGTATGAGTCCAATACCTCAAACAATCAAAACCGTTGGGAGATGTGCGTGATTTGTCAAGAGGACAGGCCAGCCATTGCGATGCCCGACAAGTCAAAGAGGATTCATCTGAATGTATTTGCAGATATTCTTTTCCAATTTCACAGGAATCAATGTCAATAAATGTAAAGTACTGTACATACTAGATTGGAAGCCACCATTATAGCTCACATCCGGTGTTCTCTTTTTTTCCGGGTTTCAATGTACAGTTTGTCACATTTATTATTTATTTATTTATTTATTAATCAATTTAGAGGACCGAGACCCTCAGAGGTTATACCCAACAGTGGTTAACCACCTCCTAGGGTATCCCTCGAACTGACGCAGAAGCGGCTGGGACAATCATGGGTGAACCACCAACTCATCTCGAACTGACTGTGATATACATGTACAGGTAATGTCCCTCTGTACATGGGACCGACGGCTTAAACGTCCCTCCGAAGGACGGGATAATTCCTCGAGTGTTCGTTTGCCCAAGTCCCAAATGAACCACGGGGAGAGGGAATTCTAGTGTTATCATAGTTGTATAACAATTACATCCGAATTTAGTTTCCCGAAGTAAATCCCCGCTAGTGGCCCCTACCGGGTTTGAATCGGCCGGGGACCTCCTGCTCCAAAGGCGAATAGCATAACCATGAGCCACGCTCTCCCACGTCTCAGAACCACAAGAAAGAAGGGAATAGAGTAATGGTCCCTTTATGGTGTATATCCTAGATGAAGCTATCCTAGCAAATGACAACAAATCACCAGAACTGAATTATTAGCGTATACGACCCAACACATCTAACCGTGGGTGATATTAAATAATTTATCATTACTAGAGGGCCCATAGAAATGGCCAAAGTGTGTAGAATAACTATAGCGTTAGGACTTAGATTCATGGGCGAGGTGAGCCATGGACAAACTTTGAGGGTATTTGTTCATCTCAAAGTAGCTTGTTACGAAACGAGACTTTTTTTCACATCCTTATCCACGTTGTTCATTGTCATCGCTTTGAAACATTGATCTACGCACAAACCAGTTGGCTGACTCGGAAGATGAGAGCCAAAATTAAGGTATTGGTCTGAGCTGGGTTCTTAATTGCGATAGATGAGGGTCATATGTGAGGTCAACTTTCTCTTATCCCAAACAGAAAGCACAGCGATCTGGTCCGTTGGTCTCTTCCTCACATGATGACATAATTGCGAAGACTGTAAGTTAATGTGGGTCAAAGAAAGGCGTTAAATGGTCTCAATCTATATACGGAAGGTGACGCCCACATAATGTTTCCATATGCGGCGGTGGATAATGTGGGCATCCGAAGTCATAAGGGCTTTAATCCGCTCACACTGACAGGACTCCATTTACAGGTTAGTCACTGGTGGAGGAACGGGAGAACCCTTGTGAAACCCCTCGCTTGGGAGTAACATGTCACCTTAAAACCTGAAGTAAGCTTTTTGGACACCAAAACTCTAACATACCTTTCACATCAGCGAATATGGAGAGTCGGTGTCCGCATCATCAGTGTCACGACTCCATAGTAATATCAATTTGTCTCCCCCAACAGGGACAGTTGTGAATTAGGTTTATATCGACGAAACCACATCTTCGATCTTTGAGGGTGAAGTAATAATATGAGGTGGCAAAGTCTCGCAAATCTTTCACATGGTTTCTATTTTTTCTGGATCAAAGTTGAAGTATTTTAGGTTACACTGCTTACTATGGCTAAGTCGTAAGCAATATCGGAAACAATAAGACGTAGAGGGACCCTCAACCTCTGTATCTTGGACAGTCCATAGAACTTGGGAGCTTGATTATTTAGAGAGCGCCAGCTTCCAAGAGTATTGACTATCGACAGCCTTGCCATTGCCTCGAAATTGTGTCTCCTAAAATGACTCTAATATCGTGTTCCAGTTACTAAGTAAAATCGCGTTTTAGGCATGGGTAACGCGTAAACTGAGGAGCTGCTTTTGTTCATCTGAGTATGCATTCTTATTGAGAATAACGGCAACATTGCCCTTTGTCTAAGAAAGATCTGCTTCGAAATCGTCCCTTTTTAGGCCCTTTAGAGCCCTTTGCGGAACAAACGAAAGGTTAGCTAGACGGTCCTTAGCGTTCTTCAAATAGAAGTCACAGCATTTCCAGTTTCTTTACGGTAGTTTTTTGCCCAGATATTTCAGTTAATATTCGATAAACAGCCACATCTGATGTTTGGACACTTCCTTCAGATGAACGCTAAGTCTGTGTTTCTGTTAGATTAAGCACCCATCTTTCACAACATCAGTAGGGAGGTTAGGTCGCGCTTTAAGTATCAAAGTGTTGATTCTTCTTCAAAACAATTCTGTTAAACTTGCCAATCTGGGTAGCCTTGCTTTGCCCTGAACCTATAAATGTTATTTACTGATGAATACACCGAAGCTTTAATGCGTACAAAGCTGCCTTCACCTCCTCTAAGATGTGTAACTGGCCCCTGACTGTTAAAACTGACACTACCCTGCTAGTGAGCCTACTGCTGAAGCTTGATAACTTATCCTATACTGTGTTGCACTCATTTATGTGTAAAGTATTTCCATCTAATATGAGTTAATCTTGAGGCACCTTTGACCCACAGTGCTACCTAAACGTTAGGGGACTAGGTATGTATACTTTGTTTGAATATCCTGAGGTCACTATGAGCAATTTAATATACATTTTCTTAATTTATATGACAATAATTTTAAAATTGACCCCATGTACAAGTTTTGTGTACCTTTGGTGTCCCTGTTATAAAAGGCACACTGTTTACTGTATTGTTAAAAATTTTTTCCCATATATGGTACTAACGTTGAGCTACTGTGAAGCTTTATAGCAGCATTATCACTTAACTCAACAGTATTAATATTACAATTTACAACTTCGAGTTTAGTATTTCCATATATCTAAATACAATGTTATATTGACTTGGTTGACTTCTGATCCCTAATAAACCTAAACGCTATGTACTCGGTACGGCAAATATACTTGTTTGGAATTTGAAGTCACGATGAGCAATTTTACTATCATTTTTGCTTAAATATACTTACTTGAAAATTTACCCCCATGTAGAAAGTACTTGGCGGCCTATTGGAACAGGTACAATATGTAACCATATCTGTAAATGTTTCTACATCATTGTACTAACAATGTTCAAGTTTCATATTTTACCACAAAGTGCACGATTGTTGAGCTTAACAGCGTGCTAATTTAAGTAGAATTTAAATATGCCTTGAAAACTAAATACTCCAAATTTCGCCCGCACCACACCCGCGTCGCTTATGCGGCGCATGGCTGCATTGCATTGTGGGCACTACATCAGGAAAACAATTTTATTTGGCTTTGCATAAAAAAAAACATAAAAAATAAAATTAAAATTCAAACAAAGCTTAACCAATCAACTATATTTTACTTTTTAAAACTGCTGATCATACCTATAAGCATTATTTCAAATTGTTTCCATCAAATTTGCATGGGAAAGTTTTTTTGGAAAGCGAACATTGCAAGGGTTCCGCGCTTCGCGCGGAAGGGGGACACCACCTCCCGCACCCACCCCCAGACAGCTTGATATACGAACGCTGCATGGGTAGTTCATGCTTAATTCAAACAAAACTTAACCCATCAACTATATTTTACTTTTTGAAACTGCTGATCATACCTATAAGCATTATTTAATTTTGTTTTTATCAAATTTGCATGGGAAAATGTGTTTTGGAAAGCTTGATATACGAACTCCCGAAGGACAATTCAACCAAAACTTTAACCCATTAACTATTTTAATTTTTAAAAGTGCTGATCATACCTATAAAGCATTAAAAAGCAAATAATATTATACACATGTAAAGTGAACCACTTATCAAGTTGTTTCTATCAAATTTGCATGGGAAAATGTGTTTTGTAAAGCGAACATTGCAAGGGATCTGCGCTTCGCGCGGGAGGGGGACACACCCTCCCGCACCCATCCACAGACAGCTTGATATACGAATTCTCCTTAAACACTTTATGCTTAATTCAAACAAAACTTAACCAATCAACTATATTTTACTTTTTAAAACTGCTGATCATACCTATAAGCATTATTTCAAATTTTTCCATCAAATTTGCATGGGAAAATGTGTTTTGTAAAGCGAACATTGCAAGTGTTCCGCGCTTCGCGCGGAAGGGGGACACCACCTCCCGCACCCACCCCCAGACAGCTTGATATACGAACGCTGCATGGGTAGTTCATGCTTAATTCAACAAAACTTAACCCATCAACTATATTTTATTTTTTGTAACTGCTGATCATACCTATAAGCATTATTTAATTTTGTTTTTATCACATTTGCATGGGAAAATGTGTTTTGGAAAGCTTGATATACGAACTCCCGAAGGACAATTCAACCAAAACTTTAACCCATTAACTATTTTAATTTTTAAAAGTGCTGATCATACCTATAAGCATTAAAAAGCAAATAATATTATACACATGTAAGTGAACCACTTATCAAGTTGTTTCTATCAAATTTGCATGGGAAAATGTGTTTTGTAAAGCGAACATTGCAAGGGATCTGCGCTTCGCGCGGGAGGGGGACACACCCTCCCGCACCCATCCACAGACAGCTTGATATACGAATTCTCCTTAAACACTTTATGCTTAATTCAAACAAAACTTAACCAATCAACTATATTTTACTTTGTAAACATGCTAATCATACCTCTAATTTAAGTGAACCACTTATCAAGTTGTTTCTATCAAATTTGCATGGGAAAATGTGTTTTGGAAAGCGAACATTGCAAGGGATCTGCGCTTCGCGCGGGAGGGGGACACACCCTCCCGCACCCATCCACAGACAGCTTGATATACTGACAAACTCTGCATGAACACTTTATGCTTAATTCAAACAAAACTTAACCCGTCAACAATATTTTACTTTTTAAAACTGCTGATCATACCTATAAACATTATTTCTAATTGTTTCTATCAAATTTGCATGGGAAAATGTGTTTTGGAAAGCGAACACACGTATACCTATACCCCCTCCCGCACCCACCCCCAGACAGCTTGATATACGAATTCTCCTTAAACACTTTATGCTTAATTCAAACAAAACTTAACCCATCAACTATATTTTTACTAATTAAAATGATCATACCTATAAGCATTATAAAGTGAACCCATACTTGCAAGGTGCCATGACTATTGCCTAAAACCCCGGCCCCCAATATGCAGGGGCCTTACATGCAAAACAAACATGACCAAATGAGTCAACCCGCCACCAAAAAAAAAAAAACACGTCCTCAAGTAGGCAAAAAAAATATGACTTGAAGAAAATTGCCTCCAAAGCCAACGAAAAAAAAAACCTGCCCTCACCCGTCCTCAAACACGTCCTCAAGTAGGCAAAAAAAAATACAGCCTATCAGATTTGAAGAAAAAAAACTTGCTTCCAAAGCCAACGAAAAAAAACTTGCCCTCACCCAAACTTCCAACCCCCCCCCCCCCCTTTGAAGTCTAATGGTGCGTCCCTTTCACAGGTATAGTTTACGAGCCAGTTACCAATGCAACCGTGTACAGGTAATCTTGCTTGAACAATGTTTTCTAAACCAATAACGAACACAAACTCTTAACATAAAGTGGGTCGTTCTTTATATCATAAATATCTCGTTTCTTCTTAATCATAAGCAATAATGTAAACACAAACTGCAAATATTGACATGTTCTTTAAACATTGAGCATGTTTTCTAAACAGCAAGCAAGAGTGAATTTGAATCGTTCTCAACCCGCAATTAAAATATTTTCTAAACATAATTAACTCGCATCGCAATTATGAACCTTACAAAACTCCATTATATCCTTCTTTAGAAAACAGAGCTGCCAGGTTTTCTAGTTAAAATTTAGAATAGTTTGAACCGTTCTTTAGAAAACAAATACTCAATCATGATCCTTATTTACCATTAACCAGACTGAATAAAACACACAAGGGTGAAGGTCCAAAACAAGCACGGGTGAAGTTGGATCGTTCTTTAACCCGCAAATAAAATGTTTACAAGGGCGAAGATGGGTCGTTCTTTAAAGATATCCTTCTTAATATAGACCATATCGTCATGAGTCTTCCAAACAGGCCAATCGACCATTTTGGCGAAATTGAGGTTTTTGCATATTATGATACTATATCACAATCTCTTTTCATATACCAAATTTTGAGCAAAAATAACATTCCAATTTGTAGCTATAATAGATTTTCACTGTTGGAAATCATACCCAAACGTCAAATGAAAGTCTTCCAAAGAGACCAATCTGCATTCGTCCGTTTACTGTACCCGAAAACCACCGTACGACGGCGTATAAAGTGACCTATCGATCAATGGGATTGCGAGATTGGTCTCCTCTCTCGATGCGATCAACACTGGGTAGCCTAGTCTGGTCGAAGTTTATATTAGTACAACGAGTGTAGTTGTATCTGAGACGATATTGCCAAACTAAAAATACACATTTTTGCAGTATTTTACTGACAATTCTGCCAAATAATTACTGTAAAAATTACAGTATACTGTAAAAATTGATTCAATCAAAATACTGAAAAATATATACTTGGAGAGTTATTACACTGACGAACACACTAACTTAGTAGGCCTATCCACAAATGTCAACCAAAATTTTACTTTGCATATAAGTCTATAATTTTTTAATCTTGAACCTCAAAACCCTATCTGTAAAGTTTCGCGCCGATATTTCAACCCGTTTTGAAATGAAAGCTAAAAACATTATTTTGTAATCCCATAGAGTACTATGTAAAACTAATATTGGTCGACCAAAATGGGGCATATTATCGCTCATACCATCCAAACCAAACATCCTTTAGCCCAAATATTTCAGCTTATTTCACAGGGTAAATGTGAAAAATAGTAGCTTTCTTCTGATAACCAAAATTTGGACCACTTCGGGTAAAATCAGGGGACGAGGCTATTAGCGATCGGACCATGGACCTTTAATTTTGGCAAACATAATGCATTAAACGGTAAAATATAAAGTGAATTTGGATGGAAACTATAAAAGCTGTAGTTTATGGGATTTTGTTGGCAGAATTGCTGCCAGTGTTTTTAAAGATTTAAAGTATTTTCCTGTAAATAGCCTATAATTGAAAATCCATAATAGTCCATAATAATGTTGATGTAATTCAAAGTTCAAATAGGAGCCTCTCTTATAAGTTTAGTCAAAATAGGCCTGGAAAATTGGACAAAAAAGTATTTTGCTTGATTTTTAAATTACGGCCAAGTATTGTCTTTATCTGACCCCTTTTATTGTGAAGTCCACTGTAAGTTTTACAGCGCACGTTATTTCGTTAAATACAAGATGCATGTTAGTAGTGATACGTTTAAACAAAAATATGCATTTTACCTGTGTTCTTTACTAAAGTAAAAGGTTTTTTTTTTATTTTGTAATGATACTACTATACGTTTCATGTGAATAATTTCACAAATACCCTTATTTCATTTGAGAAATTTTAACACAAACATACATGTGTTAAGTTAAGGTAAATTGTGCAAAAAAATAGTAACAATTACTCAGTTTACACCTGTTGCTGGAAATTAATTGATTGTTGAAGCTGTAATTAAGTAATAAAGATTCAAATCAGCTAATAGTAATTCAAAGTTATAACAACAGCAAGACAATTTGTAACACCAGAAAGGTCACAAACAAGCACTGATGTAGTAACTTATTTTCACTTCAATTTTTGTATAGATAGTTCAAAAACTTCTTGTTGAACCCCTTTCACGTTTGGTATGATATTTGTTAATTTTAATTTGCAATATATTAATTTGAAAGGAAAGTAATGCATATAAATTCAATGTTCTTATATATTCCCTGTATGTAAGGTAGCATAGTATCGTGGTTAGGTATTTGGGTTCATATCAGAGGGTCCCAGGCCAGGTTCGATTCTCAGTTACATATAGGCTTACATGAATAAAAGTTACTTACATGATTAATTTACAGCCAATTTAAGATCAATAATGATATGTAAAACATAGTACCTCAAAATCTTTTACGTTTTTCCTCTTTTCTTCGCTATATTTCCCCACATACCTATGATATTATTTTGAGTTTCATAAACTTAGTTGATTAATAATTAAACTAACTTGATAATTTCTCTGTGTACTTACTAAATAAGCGCAATAATGTAATGTGATTTTGAGTACACACTGCAAAACATAGGATGTTGAAATTAACACCGCCGGTGTTCTAGGAGGACCACACCAAGAGGGTGTCAAAATTCAACACCTTTGGTGCTATTTTAACACTATTTGGTGTTAAAACAACACAATATAGTGTTAAAATAACATCAAAGGTGTTGAATTTTGACATCCTTTTGGTGTGATCCTCCTAGAAACACCGGCGGTGTTAATTTTAACATCCTAGTTTTTGCAGTGCATGTAGAAAAATTATTATTCACATTATCACGCATCTCAATTAAAATACATGATTAATGGTACATTAAAAGATTACTCATTGAAATTGCTCAATATAATGGAATGCAACCCGATTACACTTCATTTTATTGAGTACATAGAGGAAATTGTTTTCCTTTCAATTCCAATAACAAAAGATGTTAATATGAGAAAATTATCATTCTGCATTTTCAATAAATACCACTTTGATAATCAGAAATTTTGGCAATTTGAATTGAAATTAAACGTAAGAAGTCTTGATACAAGTTCACTATTGAGCAAAATAAACTGCCATTCTACCCACCTCAAATGGTTTTGTTTTTCACCCTCATAGAAGTTTTCAAGTTTTCAACTACACTGTACGAGTGCTGTGACCCCAAATTGAACATATACGCACTGTTGGTTTGATGACAAAAAATAAATAATAATCCTGGAATGTAATTTCATTGTTGTACCAATAGACCTGCGCAGTCGTTTGTTTATTTTACGATTTTTAGACAATTCATTTGACACTAATTGCCAATATACTTTCCTATAGTTTTCGTTATTGATATTAAATGATTTTCGTCCGAACGGCCCGACGCTCGTAAAAGTAATATAACTATAATGACTTGATAGTACGATAAAGCTTTCTTCCTGCTGCTAAAATAGTAATCTTTGATTCATTTTACTCTAAAAAGTATCAAATATACACCTTAAAGCATAAAAAAAATAAAAAAAATAAAAAAAATAAAAAAGTATAGATTTTATTATGTGCAATAATTCACAAAACCCGGTGTTTCAAACTTTCGCCATACACTTTGGACGTCCTTCGGGACTTACACAGTAAACCGCTGCTGCCCTTTTTGGAAAATACAGCAAATACTGTAACTTTGATGTCCAATTAACATGCTAGAAAAGGGGAACGACTATACGACTGGAGCGTTTTAATTCGATTTTTTTTGAGAGCACAGTTCGTACATTATTAGATTTTCAATATACTATTAGTACGCTCCTACGTTTCACAGTAAAAATACTATACATGTTACAAGAAAATTCTGGCAGCATTCTGCTACAAAACCCCGATAAAATACAGCTTTTTTTTTACAGGTTTCCATCAATTAAGATATTTATAATACCTTGATATAATATAGTTTACATTAAGTATTAAGTTGATTAATCACTTCTAATTACCAAATAAAAAAATAGAACCTCATCAATCCCCTTTCTATCTTCAATTTTGGCATATATTGCCTATAAAGATGAATGACGGCTAGAAATGATACAAAAGCTGGTCATTTATGCTCCCTCAGCAGGCAAAGTAATGTTTTTAACAATGTTCAATTCCCATCCGTGTGAGGCGATCGATCGAATCTTTTTGAGTCAGCACGCAAACCGGCCGTAATGTGCATTCGTGTCCTTTGACATAGAAACAGAGACGTTTTTTAGTTTTTGCCACAGACCATACTTTATTACATTTGAATCATAAGAAACAAGGAACTTGAATTAAAGCGTGCTCCAATGACGACCTTTTAATTTCCACTATGTACACATAAATTCATTTTCCTAAAATGTTTTCAAATTTAGATATGCAAATTCGTATTTTCTAAAACTTCATCGCCGATATCTCCGAATGTTGACTTTGGTCGATTGAGCCTATTGGAAGTTCGTGACGAATGCAAACAACAAACTGGCCAATATTGAACATGTTTTTTTAACTGAATCTGTTTCTAAACAGCAAGCACGTGAGTTGAATCGATTCATTTCCATCGCAATTAACCTTAAAATGTTTTTCTAAACATAAGTACTGGCATCGTTCGCAATGGACATGTTTTCTAAACAATCAGGTGAAGTATGGGTGTTCTTTTAAGTTATCCTTCTTAATGTAAACAATACTAATCACATACTGTGGTTGAACATTTTTGGTAAACAGTTGAGGTATTTTTTTATAAACAAGGGTGAAGATGTGTCGTTCTCTAAAGATTAATTCGTGGTCCTTCGGCAAGTTGAATCTTCTTACGTTTTTTTTTTTCAAAAAACGTTTTTTTTTTTTTTTTTTTTTTTTTAAATTAAAAAGGTGTTAAGTGCGATTTAAGTCGTTCTTTAAAGATTCCCTTCTTAATATCACCATAAGGTAATCCCACACTGTAAAGATATTGAACACGTTTTTGTAAACATTGAGCATGTTTTCTAAACAAGGTGAAGATGGGTGAAGTTGGATCGTTCTTTAACCCAAATAAAATGTTTGAATGGTGAAGATGGGTCATTCTTAAAGATCTCCTTCTTATCATAAATCATTTGTAAACACAACTGCAAATTTTCAAACATGTTTTTTAACATTTAAGTTGTTTTGTAACAGTAGCAGAGTAAAGTTGAATCGTTCTTTAATTACCCCGCCAATTAAAGAGAAATCTGGCAATTTGAAAAATATTGCGGCCCTCAAGATTTTTCAAACTCGATATTTTTGCATTTTGTAAGGCTTTTATATACAAGTCCCTCCCCCGAAATGATTAAGACCAATCCAGCTTCCTAATTGTAAACAGAACGATTTGTATAATTTAACGTCGCCGGCCGACGTTAAATAGCAGACGATGAAAATGGCGTTTAGGCAAAGAAGACTACGCCGTATGCAGTTTCCCACTCTATCACCTGTTTGAGATCGGTCCGAGACGTTTGGTGGTTTTAATATCAGTGAGTACGAGTCAAAAATATTCATGTAATATTACACGTTTGTTGATTTAAAGTTATGAAACTTAAAAGTGGCCTACAAATTACCTGGATGCTCTTTTCCCATAGCAATGTCCCTATCTTATTATTGGGGTATTTATTTTTTTGTGTAAATCTATCTCTGTTCTTCCAATGGCTACTATCTTTGCGAGCAAATTGAAGAAATGTCATATTTTGGTGAAAATGGTCCAGTGCCTGGCCGCTTTAAATGATCGTAAGGGCATAATTTACTGGCATCGCATTTGACATAACCACGGAATAAACACACGGTGAAGGTCAAACAAATATTCATGTAATGATCCTTCTAGGTTGAATCGTCTTAACCTTTTATGATCAGTTTACGTGCAGGTTTTCTAGTCAAATTAGAATATTGGGAATCGTTCTTAGAACCAATTACTCAAATTGTGATCCTTATTTAACATTAACCCAGACTGAAAAAAACACAAATGTGAAGGCGCCAACCACAATCAGTTTATGATCACTTTTAAATTGTATCATTTCTTAACGTGTTAGATTTGGAATATCTTTCTTTAGAAACAATACTCAAATATGATCCTTACAACAAAATGAGTAATTTATCCTTCTTTAGAATGAAAGTATGCAATTTATTGACCCGTCTAAGTTGAACCATTCTAACCTGTTTCCAAAACAAGCAAGGGTGAAGTTTGAATCGTCTTAACCCACAATTAAATGTTTTTCCAAACCACATATTAACTCTTTACCCGTCGCATCGCAGTTTGAATGGTTTTAACTCGTAATTTAAATATTTTCTAAACATAATTTACTCGTAATAGCAAACTCCATTATTCTCCCTTCTTTAGAAAAACGAAGATTCAATTTAATGACCCTTCTAATTCAATATGAATCATTCTTCACGTGTTTCCAAAACAAGCAAGGGTGAAGTTGAATCGTTCTTGGACTTGGACTTTTTTAAAGGCCTACTTTCGCGCTGTCGCCGCTGCCAAGTTTGCATAAAAGTGAAGCTTCGCGCTGTCGCCGCATCCGACTTTTTAAAAGGTCCAATTTCGCGCTGTCGCCGCTGCCAACTTTTCATAAAGGTTGAACTTCTCGCTGTCGCGGCTTCCCAATTTCTAAACAGGTAGAGGTGGGAGGTCCAAACCCCTTCCTTAGTCCCCTGATAAAAATGAATCAATGGACCAGAACATTCGCGATGTTGCCGCTGTCGGCGCTGTTGCCTGTAAAATCTGGAGCTTCGCGCTGTCGCCGCATCCGACTTTTTTAAAGGTCAACTTTCGCGCTGTCGCCGCAGCCAAGTTTACATAAAAGTGAAGCTTCGCGCTGTCGCCGCATCCAACTTTTTAAAAGATCCAATTTCACGCTGTCACCGCTGCCAACTTTTCATTAAGGTTGAAATTCGCGCTGTCGCCACTGCCCAATTTTTAAACAGGTAGAGGTTGGGGGGTCTAAACCCCCTTCCTTAGTCCTTTGATACAAAATGACTCAACGGGCTAGAACAACAATCATTCGCGCTGTTGCCGCTGTAGCCGCTGTTGCCTACAAAATCTGGAGCTTCGCGCTGTCGCCGCATCCAACTTTTTTAAAGGTTCAGTTTCGCGCTGTCGCCGCTGCCAACTTTTCATAAAGCTTGAACTTCGCGCTGTCGCCGCTGCCCAACTTTTAAACAGGTAGAGGTTGGGGGTCTCCCAAACCCCACCCATTTACGCTCTCATAGCATCTGTATTGCTCGGTCACAGCGCCACATATTTCGTATCCGCATCGCTAATTGGCCGGCTATTATTAGAATGCAATACGTCTTTTGACTCCATAGAAGCGAGCGCCGGTGTAAAGGCTCTGCGATTAGCTTGAACAAGGATGAAAAAACGGTTCGCGGTACCTTGGATACCGCGAAATCAAGAATCATGTTCGCTCTATGTTAGAACTCGGTTCCTGATAATAAAGACCAATTAGCTCACTAATTTTTGAGTGTCTGGCGTGTGGCATGAATTGATCAGCAGCAATCGAGAATTGAAAAGGTAAGAAAAATTGCTTTGTAGGGTCGTATTTTCACGTTTTTTGGTTTTTTTTTTTTTTTTTTTTTTTTTTTTTTTAAATAAACCTTTATTATAAACTATTCAGCTAACTAGACAATTTAGTTAGGAATACTTTGGGTGCGTTAATCGTTACGATAGGCCAAGTATTTGCGCAATCTCCAGTGTACGCAATTACAAAACTGCAAATCAACGCTTAATCTGAACAGTTTCCTCCCATCCTCAGCCTACGGCGGTCCGGAACGTAAGTAGTCTGTGTGACAGACTGCAAGATATTATCTAAATTAGTACTGCTGTGAGATTTAACGTTATCGTCCGTCATAGCGAATGCAGCACATGAAACTAAAATCTCAAATTCTCCGGAATACGAAAGGGTTCTATGGAGATTTTTGCATCAGAGGGTTCGTTACAGAATCGGCTGGGTCCGACCAGGTACCTCGTCAATCCAGAAGATTCTGGATTTGTGCGCTTTATTCGTTAATGTGTTTTATTTAATATACAAAAAAACAATCTGCTGCCAAGCTTGAGTTTCTTGGCGTGCAGGTATAGGCACGATCAAAAGGTCCTGGGTTCGATTCCCACTTCTGACGCAAAAACATTTTATTCTATTATTTTGGGACTTAGAAGATTGCAATGAAAACTTTAAAGTTGGCTAAACTGCGATTTACACGGTAAGTATAGGGTACCTGGTCGGCCCCTAGCCACTTGTGTTCCGTTACTAGTTGTTGTTTTCAATATGGTATCGTAATGGGTCTGTTATGAACCTATAAAAACCTAGCGAGAAAATTGAACGTTTTTGTCGGGTACTTCGGTGCTCGCAAACACGGAAAAAGTGAACACGCAATCGCCTACGGGCCGCATCCCTTTCCCACAATGCCTTCGGTATTGTTCAGTCTTTGAGAATTTTCAAAACGCTGGTTTCAATTTACGCTTTTCACTGTTTAGAAACAGGATATTACGTACTTACCGGACCGCCGTGACGATCAGCCGAAATTTGTGGTTGATAACTCACTAGGGCAGTGAGATTGCCAAAGTTTGCCAAGATTCAACAATGACGGCGCTGTGTGCCATGACGATAGTAAATGATGTGACCCCCTTCCTTAGTCTTGATACAAAATGACTCAACGCGGACTAGAACAACCATCATTCACGTGTTTTGCGCGTCGCCGCTGTTGACTCTAAATCTGGAGCTCAGCATCCGACTTTTTGTTAAAGGTCAAATTTCGCAGGCTTGCAAATCCATCTCAGTCCTGTGTAAAATTACGATTGTACAAAAATTAGCCCTCCGTGCTGTGGCCAAAGTCGCCGTTATTGCCGGTAAAATCTGTTCTTTGCGCTATTGCCACATCCGACTTTCTTATTAGTACCGACGCCCCAATGCTCATAAGCGTGGGGTGGGTGGGTATAACAAATCAACACGGTACCCTGGGGAAAATCTTAAATGTGTTCAAATTGGAACTCAACAAAAAGGTAGATACTTTTCATAAGTTGTAAAGAAATATTCATGCATGCTAAAACGTTACAATATAAAATCATATCCAGTTGTAATTATTTCAGTTTTTTTGAATATTTTACACATATTTCGATGAATGAGTAGACCTAACTATCTTCACGTGAAGTTTGCGGCGTTAGTGGGTTTTACAGCCACCGTACGAAAAACACATCCGATTAAACACCTATAATTTTCACAGCTATGATGTCGAAATTAACCTAATTAGTTATCCAGGTAGACAAGATGGTATATATTTATTAATCTTGCCGGAGATGGCCAGCGTACGGATGGTGAAAAAAAAAAACATGTGCGCTTGCCAGATTCAGAACCCGGGACCTTCGCCCAACCATGCACGACGCTTACCAACCCGAGCTATCAAGGAAGGTTGGTAGAGGAGCGATAGTATCTCTATTGGTGTAGTCGAAAGGATGTCCTTCGCTTTCCTAGCGGATAGCATCAGAACTAATATTAAAATATAACGATTTAGATTGTTTTTGAATTTAAACTACTTCGTTCTCCAGGTAGGCAAGGATGCTATATTTATTAGCTTTCCTGGAGATGGCCAGCGCACGGTTGGTGAAAAACAACCCCCATGTGCGCTTCGCCGGATTTCGAACCGGCGACCTTCGCACCACCAGCACGACGCTCTTCAAACCGAGCTATCACGCAGGGTTGGTAGAGGAGCGATAGATATCATCTATAGGTGTTAGGTTCGAAAGGGTCCTTCGATTTCCTAGAGAATAGCATCAGAACTGTATATGAAATACGCTAATTTGTTTTGAAATTTAAACTACTTGTTCTCCAGGTGACAAGATGGATATATGGCCATCTCAAGTGAAAAGATATAAAATATATACACCGTGTCTACCTGGAGAAATAAGTAGTTTAAATTTCAAAAACAAATATAAATCGTATTATATAAAGGTCGTTATTCCGAATTTAAAAAAAAAGAAAGCGAAGGACACCTTCGAAACAACACCTATAGATGAATAGTCGCTCCTACCAACCCTGCTTGATAGCTCGGTTTGGTAAGAGCGTCGTGCAGTGTGGTGCCGAAGGTAGCCGGTTCGAATCCGACAAAGGAACCTGGGTTTTTTTTTTCAAACCAACCGTGCGCTGTGCATCTCCAGGGAAAGATGTAATAAATATATACATCCTTGTCACCTGGAGAACTAAGTAGTTTAATTAAAAAACAAATATAAATCCCGTATATGTAAATATACCAGTCTGATGTTATCCCTTAGGAAAGCGAAGGAAGGACACTTTCGCGAACCTAACACCTATAGATGAATAATCTATCGTCCTTACCAACCTGCTTGATAGCTCGGTTGGTATAAGACGTGTGCCATGTGGTGCGGAAGGTCGGCGGTTGGAATCCGGCCAAGGCACATGGGTTTTTTTCAACCTACCGTGCGCTGGCCATCTCCAGGTGGAAAGATAATAAATATATTACATCCTTGTCTTACCTGGAGACTAAGTAGTTTAAATTTCAAAAACAAAATAAAATAGGATATGTTATTTATCAGTCTGATGCATCCGCAGGAGGAAAGCAGACAGGACACCTTTCGAACTAAAACACCTATAGATGATATCTATCGCTCTACCACCTGCTTGATATAACCGGGAGCTAGGCACACATTTGTAAACACACAAGTACCAAAAGGTTTGAGGATTGAAATATGTTGAAGCTGACAGGGCCCCTGAAACATGATTCTTAGTGCCGCAAGTGTGGCCTTAAGGAGAGGCGGCAAAACACTTGTACAGGCGTCAAATTTGTAAATTGATCAAATTCAGTTGAAACACCCCTGTTATGGGTCTAACCATAAGGATCAGAAAAGTATAGTTTGTAATATGTACAGCCTAAAGTTTCAGAGTATAGGCTAAAAAACAGCCAAAAATCAATAATAAGGGTCATTTAGTTGTACAGGGGTCAAATTTTAAAGTGCTCCTGATTTGGAAAAAAATGGGAAATTGGTTGGTGGAGTTCATAGGGTTAAAATAAGGATAGTTTAAACTGTATAACTGCTTAGTTTCCGATGTAGGGGCAACAGAGGTCAACGTCCATTGCATTCAAGGGGCTTGATCTTGTTACCACCTACTTTCTTAAGCAAGCCTATTTGAGACACTCAAAACTATTCTTATTGAATACTATGCGCTCCACCAGTTTAATTTGAACCATTTTTTATCCAAATCGGAGCAATTTTTAAAAATCTGACCCCTGTACAAATGAAATTGACCCTTTTTATTGATTTTATGTTTTAGCTCTAAATCTAAACTTTAGTCTGGGACCTATTACAAACTATACCTTTTATGAATCCTTAATGTTTGACACATAATATGGTGTACTTTTCAAAATGATTGGATCAATTTTAAAAATTTTGTACCCATGTACAATCTTTGTCTTGGCCCCCTATCTTAAGGCACCCACCTTTTGCGGCACTTAAGAATCGCGTTCTAGGGGTTCCGGCCAGTGTGTCAACATATTAATCACTCAAACCTTTTTACTCGAGATGGGTACAAATGTGCGCTTGCTCCAGGGCTAATAGCTCGGTTGGTAAGAGCGTCTTGCATTGGTGCGAAAGGTCGCCGGTTCGAATCCGGCCAAGCGCACATGGTTTTTTCAACCATACGTGTGCTGGCCAGGCATCTCCAGGGAAAGATAATAAATATTATTACAGCTGTATTCAGCCCTCAACTAGCACCGCGCTGTCGGCCGCTGCCTAGTTTTTAAAACGTGTTGCTTCGGCGCTGTCGCTGGATGTAGGGCATTCTAAAGTTACTCGTATCTTTTTTAATTTATTTAGGTCAAAATCATAAAGTTTTTGAACTATAGGTCTACACAGAAGTTACACGGTCCGTCTCATATTAAAATCACTGAGTAGTTAGCGCTGGTGTTGAACGTCGTTATCTTTAATTTTATCTTCACCTTGTTCTTGATTCCCTTTTTACAGGTAATCACCGAGCCCTTTGGAACATCCCCGCTATTTCTCTAGGACTGTACTAAAACAGTAATCGAAAGAAGGACAAAAAATGTTCTATTTGAGTGATGGAACTGATGGTTAAGGCATGTTATCGTAGTTTAGCCAAAACCCAAGGTAAAAAAATCCTGGGTCAATAAATTATCGCCATATACAGCATGTTTTTCATTGGTTGTCGGTTTGTTAATAGTCTCGGACTTGTTACATACGAAAGCTATGGCAGATAGATCCTTGGACGTCTGCAACACTACCCTGTAATGTAACAGCAAATCCTATTGTACCACAGCAAATACTTTGGACGAAAAATGTAACCATTGTAGTTAATTGCTTCAAACGAAAAACAGGAAAAAAAAAAAGTTTTCTATTGAAAATAATGATGCAAAGAAAAATATACCCTGTCTTACTTGTATATGAACACATTACAAACAACGGGCTTTCAGTGTTTTAAAAACCGTTTTGTTTGCGGTCGATTTTCAACCATTAATTCGTTAATTTCTCATTTGAAAAATCCAAAGTTACACTTCAAATATGTTAATGATACAATTTTAAAGGTTAGAGAGTAAACGGTTCTGGAAAATTGTTTGAAGCTACTGAGCAGGGCTTTCAACGAACAAAGCATTCTTCAAAGATGCAATAACTTCTGGAATTGAGGAGGTTTAAAAGTCAAAGTGGGGGTTATGACTTTCACTATTACCTGCTCTGACGAGTGTACCTGTACTCTTGGTGATAGGAAATTGAAAAGATCCTGTGGATATATCGAATCGCTTGCCCTTTTAATCTATGATGTAGCTTAGAGAATTGGAGCTTTCGATTTAATTATTTAGATTATATTACCTTTGATGCGTTCATGAGTCTTCGAGTTTTGAGGTTGACAGAATTAGATCTGCAAATCCAATAGATTGTACCAAGCCCCTACCCCAGACATTTTCAGTGGGCTTGAATAAGCTGTCTGGCAGAAAATTGATATCCAATATAACCTTCTGACATCTTTGCCTTCAGCAGTGTTTACGGGACTGAAAATATTGAATTTCCACTTGACTTAAGTGATAACAAGTTAGTTCAACCTCTGACGTTTATTGTTGACTTATAAATTGGAACGACTTTACCTTCGCCACAACAAAAAAATAAAAGTTAAAAAAGAAAACGCTTGAATACTTATCAATTGGGGTATTTGGAGGGACTCAAGAAGTTAAAAGAGCTTTACCTCAGTAACAACAATCTCGTATCCTTTCCTCGTTTGGACTGCTCTGCAATAAACTCGAGTAGAGATAGTGGGGGTGGCTACTGATACTAATTTGTTGATGTTCGGTAATGCAACCGCACTTAATGCTGTTTTCGCTTAGAAACATTATCTCTTTGATCACAAATTTAATATCACTGCCTGTCGATTATTAATGAATCTCTAACCTACAGCAGCGTTTCTCCTAAACAATAAAACTTATTCCCTTACCATTGGATTTCTTTTTAATGGCGCTTTTGAGTTGAGGAGAAGTTTGCTTGATACAACAGTTCAATCTCTTCCAGTTTGGACTTCTTAAAGAGTTAGTACTGTTACAAGTATTCAGTGTCGAGATAACAGCGGTCATCTCTGCCAGGTGGAGCAAATTTGGTGGACTTACAGGCTCCTCGCTACTTAGGCAATATCACCTGGAACTCTACCGATTGATCTGTTTAACGGTCTGTTGAATTGATGATCTGACCATCCAAAACAACAATCTTCCACTCTGCCACATTGGGATGTTTTGGACAACCAAATAAATATTGCGAGCTTTAGTCTCAAATAACAACAATCTCACCCCCTCTTTGTTACTGGGCAATTTAAAGACTTTTTTGAGGTGTATACCCTTGATCTCAGCAACACAATCTTAGATCTATGCCAATTGAAATATTTAGTAACCTCACGAAGTTAAATCGCATTCATCTTAGTACAACCATCTAAAAGATATTCCAGTGGGGATTTTTAATGGCCAATACGGTAACCGAATTCCACCTTCGTGCCATCGGTTGAAATCGGCTGCAGGCTGAGTCATTTGACGACTAAAATCACCAATTTCCTTTATTTCCGAAAACAACACTTTACAATCGTTTTTGACACCTGGAATATTCAAGAGGATTTAACAGTCTTAGTTTTCTTATCTCCATGACAACAAACTGACATGCTCTTCCAGATGGACTGTTGAATTCATCATATAATTTGCGAGCACTTTATCTCGATACAACAATAATCTAAAAAGATTACCAAATTGGTATTTAGTGGAATTTTGTTTTTTTTTTACAAATTGTTTCGCCTCCAATTATAATCACAAACCGCTAACATCCTTGCATATCAAGGAGTTTAGTGGACTGCAAGTTATCGATACTTTACCTCCATAACAACCAATTGACATCCCTATCGAATGAACTCTTACTCCTTTCCTCCCCTTTAACGGATGTGTTCGGTTACAAAAAATCCATCTCAATGACAACACGTGAATCCCTGCCCACCTAAAGTTTCAGTGGTCTAGTGGAAATGACCATTAGTTTACCTTCCAAACAACAAAGTTAAACATCACTACCATTGAGGAATATGAGGAAGTGCCGAATTACTTGCGTTAATAATCTTAATTCCCAAAAAGAGATATCCCTGTCAGTTGGAATGTTTAGTGAACTGACAGAGCTACCATGCTACTATCAGTAACAAAAGAGTTGAAAACATTCTGATGAAAGGAAAAACGTAGTAACATTTTCCTAGTGAACAGTTATAAGATTTTATTAGTTCTAGCAATAACATAAATAATCTATTCATTGGGATGGCCTCACGCAGCTTCAAATACTTGATGTGAATAATAATAAATTGTCTATTCTAAATTCGAGCACTTTTAAGGTCATTGCATGACCTAATTTCTTGGCCTTGGCTCACCAATGTCAGAGCAAAAATTACATCTTAAATTTTCATCCCTTTGCCTTATTTGGAATAAAGTATTTGGGAAATAACTTGTTAACTGAAATAGAACCTCGGCTGTTCATGCATCAAAATTCCCTCCTTGCTCTTGGACATAGCAGACAACCGCTTGTTAGATGTAGTTACAAGTTCTTTTCTGGCTTCAAGGGACGACAAAACCTTAAAATGACAAAGAAAACCAAATTATTAGCCGGCAACAAATATGTAAACCAATTTGAAACGCTTGAATTTTTAAAACATATCTTACAAATCAATTCAAAAGCTTGAAGACGATAGTTTTAGAGGAACTTAATCTAAAAACTTAGATTTACGATCAAATCTTTATTTCTGGACCAAATCATCTTTTTCTAGCCTAGAAAATGCAACAAGTACTAGTTGATGAAAGTGCAACCTGTTGTTTTGCGAAAGCTACAGATTGCGTTTTCTAAACATCCTGAATCAATTTATCTGACTTGTGAAAGAATGTTAGACAAAAAACCACTCAGAGCGTCTATGTGGGTTATTGGTTTATTTGCTACATTATTCAATTGTTTGGGAATTTACCTTCGTTGCAAAGATAAAGAGTCTAACAGAGTTCAATCAATTCTTGTAACACATCTTTCACTGTCCGACTTTCTGATGGGGATAAACATGGTTTTGTTGGCTAGTGCTGATGCATATTATGCCGATTATTTTCCATCTTTTTCTGAACTGTGGAGAAAAGGACCTTTCTGCAAGTTTGCCGGAATACTATCGATACTATCCAGTGAGGTATCTGTCTTTCTCCTTACATTGATTACCATCGATAGGTTTCAAGGATGCAAATATCCTTTCAGTAATCATCGCCTTACAACTAATTCTGTTAAGCTATATGTTTCTTTGATTTGGTTTATTGGGCTTACACTCAGTGTTGTACCAATAATAATGTCTGGGATATTCCCTGACGTCTATGAAGTTTCTGAAGTTTGTGTAGGCATTCCAATGGTAAGAAGGCCTATAGCCGTAACTAACATCAGTTCTGTTGAAATTAGAATTAATGAGAAGGATATGGTTATTTTGTCGAGTTTTGGAGAAATTTCCATTATCTTTAAAGACAAGGAAGTATTAATTGACTCGGTTATTGCAGCGTCCGAAATCATAGGCTACAAGTTAGCTACATATTTTTCTATCATCGTTTTCATAGGAATTAACCTAATTTGCTTCATAATTGTCGCCGTTCTCTACATTGAAATATTTAAAACCGTTAAAAAGTCAGCAGCATCAACAGGACAAATTCTAAATCAAAGAAAAGAAATACGTATGGCCATGAAAATGTCCGCCATTGTTTTAACGGACTTCTTTTGCTGGGTACCACTGCTGATGGTATGTATTTTGGCACAGAGTGAAGTGATCACTGTCAACCCCGCTGTGTATGCATGGACTGTTGCTCTTATATTACCTATTAACTCTGCGATTAATCCTTTTCTTTATACTCTATTAGCAGCTATTTCTGATCGATTCGGCTAAAGCAGCCATATCTGTAATCATTAGTAGCATATTTCACTAATTTAGGAATAACAAAGATACACGATAATAAAATTCAGTGGCGTACCGACCGGGAGAAGGCATATTGTCCCTTGCCACGAAGTATGAAAAAGAACATGGATGCCAGGTAACAGGTAGAATAACATTTTTCCCAATTTTGTAAATATTGCGACTAACTTTGACCTAAATTTGAGTCCAATTAACTGGGCTCATTCGCGCGCATTTGCTCCTCTTTAGCAAGTCTTGTTGGACAGGTCACCGACACAACATGGGAATTGTGCTACCCTGGCTCAATTACCTCGGTACGCCGCTGACGACATTTTTTTGACAAATTTGTGCCAGTTTAAATAATGTGCCTGATATAATACAGGATTTGCAAATTGTAAATATAATTAGTGGATGTGCAACGTGAAGATTTCACTGCACCAGTGTAAATGTCTAAAATAATATTAAGATGAAAAACGCATTAATTGTGGTGTTTTACAATTATGTACTCAAGGAGGGATTTCGTAACGCAACCATAATCTAACCGTCGGTTCACGCCGGTGTCATAAAAATAACCAGTGTTTCGCGTGACTGAATGTCCTACCACCCATCTGGCAGCTATTGTGTTCACCATTGAGTGCTGTACACACCACTTGTTTCAGCACTGTACCCAAATGGTCTCGTCCACAAGGTCACAAGCTAGGACGCTCTCTCATGGGTGACAGTCAGTTTCTTTACACCGGTACACGGAGGCAGACAGCCTTGAGATTGGACCATCAGACCCTTTTGGCATAGAGTACAGTGGTCACTATAAACCCCGTTGTGTATGTCTGGACTATCTTTGTTTGTTTACCATTGGGAACTCCTAACTAAATATAAAAACACGCGAATGCCACATAAATTAACATTTTAGGAAGGCTTTTTAAACTATTCTAGTTGCTTATTATACTTGATATACTAAATATGACCTCATGACTCTGTGTGCGCGCTGAAATCTATCTCACACAATACATAATTCAAATGAAATTACTTACTTAGGACAGACTATGGGAGGGAAGCGGACGCGTTTTGCTAGAAAACACTTGCTCTTGTGTGGTTGCGTTCCTAATCTATGCACTAACCGGTCCAACTATTTTGACTTGTTTCCATTTTCATACATAGAAGGAGCAAATGGTTCACGCATCTTTTTACACGTAAGATGTAAAAAACTTCACGCTTCTTTGGTGAACAACTTCGAACCAGCTATCAAGAGCTGAAGAGTCATAGGTATTTCATTATAATAATATTTTCACTTTTAAACCCGTTGGCGTTCGGGTGTGAAGTCGACCAATTTTGGACACCTCCCGGATTGCATTGTTAAAAACCGATTACATGGCACCAACACGAGTACATGTATATCAGCGAGTTCCACTGCTGAAATGTGGAAGCTGAATGTAAACAAGTGCTTGCAATCACACAGCCGTAACGTTTTACATGAAAATAATTATGTAGAAATGTAGATGATATTGATGGAACTAAAACTAAAGCCCATGATATACTTCCAGTCGCAGCGAGCGATTTCTGCGCGTGAGCATGCGTAACACTTGTTTTTGGGTCAGAATCCGGTATTGCTCGCGCCAATCGCTGCTCGCTGCGACTGGAAGTATATCATGGGCCTAAGCGAGGGCCCATGTCGAAATGAACGGTAAAAAACAAGGGTCGTAACGTTGCCGTCTTCCTGATCAAAATATCGCCATCTTGAACTTGAGACGCATGCGTGGGGCGTACTTGGTGTAATGTCATCAGGTTCTACAAAGTACGTTAACCTATTGAGAAAAAATTAAAGTATTGAATTCCCGGGTTTGAAGTGGAGACATATTAAAATGATGATATTATTAATGACAGTGTCCTTCCCATCTTATCTTACTCTTTGGTTCAGTTGGTCGTGCATCTGCCAAGTTATCGGAAGATCCCAGATTCAAATTCTGGATAATCAATCTTTCTCTCTCTCTCTCCTCCTCTTCCCCCCCCCCTCCTCTCTCTCTCTCCCTCTCTCTCATTTTATTATTGAAAACTTGCTCTGCCTGTGGCAATTTGTGTTACATTTTACATTTAAAATGTTGAAAAGAGTTTCATGTACCCCTTTCAAAATCTTACAGAAAACAAATTCGTTTTTGTCTAACAAAAACCGTAACCCTAAGCCACAAATAAAAACAAAGTTACATGTAGAACTTCAAAGAGGGTATATATGGAACTGTTGCCAAAATGTTTTCGAGATAGGTATTTATACCCCTTTTGATATTAGCTTATATTTGTAAACTCAACGCAAACGCTTGTCTTAACAAATTAATTTGTGATAGTAACTATAGTAAATTCGTGATATTAATTTAAATTAAGCATTCTTATGATTTACACTAATTCTAAGTAATTTAAACGATCTAAAAACGTGCACAATCATTTCCCACGAAGAAGTCAAAGCTCAATTTGATTCAATGTATTTATCACTATCCCTTTCTCTAAGCAAGATGACGACTTTGGCTTATGATAGCGCAAGATGTCGGAATTTCCTACCCAACGCTTTACCTAGTCGTCTAGATATCAAGGCAATTGCATTTTTTAAGCAAGAAAAATATCAACTAGATGAAACTAGATTGTTTTAGCAATCATTTTAATTGCAGTTAGTGATTTTCCTTGTCGCTACACGTCTGTTTGTCTGGCTGTGCCCTACTTTTTAGATGCGATCACACGTGTGTTTTGTTTGCACTACCCTCCAAATAATAGTTTAATTAAGAAGTAACGGTGATGCAGTATCATTTATGGGCGAATAATGTGTCCGAGTTCGGAAAAGTTAAATAATTATTTTTAAGTTTTTCCGGCCAGGATACATTACGAGTCCATACATGATACTGCAAACCCTATTTTCTATTCTATTAACTATAAAAGGTTCGTTCATATTTCACTGTATCTGCGTTCCGGTGAGTTGCCCGAAACTACAGTCTCTACCCAAACTACTGCATTGCGATAAAATTCTTTTACTGGATTTGCAGTGAGTTACGGCCAACGAGCTTGAATAAATTAGAGCACCCTGCTCAACGAGAAAATGAAGCCGACTCAGCGAGCCATGACGGGTCACCCTTACAATCGTCGGCATCAATGACTGATTTTATGAAAGCCGGCGTTGTGACCACTGGATATCGGTGAGGTAAACTACCATTTTACATGAAACTAAACCTTACAGAAAGGTAGCGGAATATCGTCGGAACCAAAAATAGGCGAGGGTGTATGTCGAAATCGCCGCAAAAGGTGGAAATTTTTTTGATCGCTCGAACAAAACAAGCCCTTTACACTGCTGTCTTCTGCTGCCAGGTCATCGCCATCTTAATTTCACAGTTCAAAGTTGCCGTTTGCTAACACATTACATCAGCGTCTAAGACAGATTTTGCCGAATGTATTGCCCACCAGGACCATCTGCTCCAGTACCTAGCTCCTGTAGCATTGGTCCCTGGAGCAGCTGGTCTGGGAGCATATGGTCCTGGAGCTATAATCTGGAAAACTATTCTAAGTCAAATATCCTCCAGGAGCATATTTGAATACGGCCAAAGTCCAGGATATATGTCAAATATGCTCCTGGAGCAGTCATTTTGATTAGAATATTTTCCTCCCTCTGGCTCCAGGAGCAGATTTTCCATATGCTCCTGTACCATTTGCGTATTCAATATGGCTCCTGAAGCATATTTTAACTTAGAATATTTTCCAGATTATTTTACTCCTCCAGGACCATATTCTTGGCAGCCCTGGTCGTGGAGCTTAATTTCGGGCCAAATCTCTTAGAAGCTCCAGCCCCCCCAAAAAAATTTTCGTAACTAAAATCCCCTTCCAAATGCAAGTATAAGAAAAACTGAAGAGTCCACGTATGATTTGGGCGGCTTGAAAGGTTTAACTAAATAATTCTGTAAGTTTTAGCGTGTTTCAGACCTTGTTTGTTCTTTACATTTGAACTTGAAAATAACTGAAGTATTGATCACAAAACAAAAAATCACTGAATTCAGCAAATTCATTCATGAAAGTGTTTCTCTATTTTGGTGCCCAAAAACTGGCTTCATTCATGGGCACCAAAATGGCACACTTTCCTGAAGAATTTAATTTTATTTAGGCTTGTTGTCCGCTTCATTAATTTCGATGAAAACATGGAAATGAGGATTGTTATTGACATTGTAAGAAAAATATATATATTTACATAACCACCATTTCCTGTGAACACATAATTACATTTTCTAAAAATATAGGTCTTTGGATGACGTTTCGTTCTATTTTGCCTTTATTTAAGAGCATGATGTTTAGGTTAGTTTGTAAACAAACGGGCAATAACCCGGCCAAACAGTCCGCGCTCTAATTTATTCAAGGCTCGTTGGTTACGGCAGAAAGTAATCGATATACCGGCATGCAAAGCACGTGCAGCAGTGTATGAACGGACCTTAAACCAGCTTGATAATAGAGAGTAAACTCATGTCATTATTTTCAAATGTCCATTTTTTCTTCAATAATGGGCATTAGAGTTAATTGAAGATCTTCGGCCCTTAGAAAATCTGACAATCACCGCAAAAAGTGGGTGCGGTATTTTTGTTGTCAAATCTAGGGGCAATTTCGCACTAACGCAAGGCAAGGGTCCCGCTCCGTGACTTTTTTGTCAGGTGGTTTGAAGCCGATTAAGGGTCCGTTAGGGGATATAAGAATGTACAGGTTTATCTCCAGTATGCATTTGATACTTCACAACAAACTAATATTGATATTATGAGCGTTTTTTAAGTTGGATTTTAAGAATTACGATACTGTACAGGAGTACTAAATAAACAACCGGTCCTTGTGTAGATGTGCTGTAAAATCAAGAACTCTAATGAAATATCAAAGTGTCTGGTAGCAACATGAACTAAACAAATAAATGATTGAAACCTGGTCAACAAAAATTGCGCAACAGAAACCAATTATGTGTTATCATATTGTCACAGCATAATGTGTGAAAAGGTTTTCTTTTTCAGGGGTCAAAAATAAAACAAGTCTAATTGTTTTAAAACCTGTACCAACTTATTCATCTTGTCATGGGAAATAAAAACAGGTATAGTTTGCCATATCCACAGTCATTAGTTTCAGGATTATAGGCCCATAACAGTTCAAGGTCATCCTGGGTATTTTCTAGTCACAAATTGTTTGGTCATATCCTATTATTAACGAAATGCACATTTGCTCCGCATTTGACATTTTAGTATGTGAATTAGTTGGTAACTATTAATGACCTCCATATGATATGTCGATCATTATTACATTTGACCTCTAATTACGTGAGCAAATGGTAAAATGAGTGCGATTATTATATTTCTGGTCCTGTGGGACTATAGGTGTGTTTCTATTGGGACATATATTCCGCTTTAAAACAGGAAAGGAATTAACTTAGGTCAATAGAAACAGCCGTCCTACTGCATTTTCTTGCTTATACCGATGAAAGTTTCCACCGGTATTTATCCTTCTTTCCAAAGGATAATGCCAGAGAAATTATTCGGTTAACGCCAATAGAAGCACACAGCGTTCCGATAGAGTGCACATACCGACGGAAGACCGGAAATTGACGCCACGTGATCACAGCAATGACCCCGTCCAAGCATGCGCAGCGATGTTGACGTTAGTAACCAGGGTGTAGCAACGCATTTTGTCAACATCACGGTTCTCCGTCGCCATCTTACTTTTTTTGCAGTGGCGTAACAGGCGGGGGGCAGGTTGCCCCCCTGACGACTTTGGCCGGGAAAAAAATTGCAAATAGCATGCTAAATCAGCCGTTTTTTAGCCCTCTGACCGGGAAAAATTGGCCTTTTGACACCCCTGAGAGGGAAAATTTCCCAAGACTGGGAAATTTGCCCCCTCAGAGCGGGCAGGCCCGTTACGCCACTGCTTTTTTGGTGCACGATTGCACGTCTCTGTAGAAGCTGAATATACCTCCTGATCCTTTTCTGCCTATTACGACGTGTGGATGGGCTGGCAGAAGAATTATTTACCGATGAATAAAAACTCAAATTAGACTAAGAACATTTGCTCTTCCCGCCATCTTTGATCTGACAGTTCGGCGAGGTCACGGTCAGCAATACAACGCGGTTGACCTGTGCGGATGCCCTTTAGCTGGTAAAATCACAGTCCGTGACGGCCGGTCTGGATGAATACCGTTTGTTCAATTGAAACACCCTATATGTGAAGAATTTAGCGCCATTTTGAAAAGAATCGGACCATTCTGAAAATGTTAAGCCCAGGATGACCTTGAACCTTTATTCCCCCTTAACTAGTAAACTATAACTCACAGGCAAACTATACTTTTTTAATCCTTAGGATATGGCAAAATGTTGGTATGGATTTCAGTACCATTATACCTACCGGGTGTCTCAAAAAGAAGGAAACCCTCAAAGCGCCCTCTATTTCACGAAGAGAAAAGAGTAAACCATACAAATTAATACACATCTGAAAAGTGTATTTCATTACTGTCCGAGCTGTCTTTAGACAAAACACCTTCTCCAGCACCTTCTTTCGTTATGGTTCTTTTGTTTTTTGCAACCAAAGAATCATTCTGATATTGAAAAAGTTAGTTTCAATTATGAGAATTCCAAGCTTTCCTCTTCTTCTTTACTTTGCTCTGCCCCTTGGTTGTCTCTAAATAACATGAAGAACGGACGCAGGCTTGCGAATCATCTCTTTTCCATTTATTATAATCAACTTCTAATGATTCTTGTCCGTCGGATGGCGCGGTTATTTCTGTTGCGGAAGTTCTGGCAAGTTTGCTGGTGATTCTCCGTACATACACTTCAAATTACTCTTAATGTTTCCCCTAGGGCGAAGTCCTATGAGTCAAATCGTAATCGTCGTCAACAGAATAACCGCTGCTTGCAGCATCCGACGACAAGAATGATTCGAAGTCGATTATTGAAATGGAAAAGAGACCGCAGCTGCATCCGTCTTTAAGTGAGGCAGTAACTTCCCCCAAGTCGGGGGAGGGGGGAGGAAGAGCACGCATTAAAACAAGAATGAGGCAAGATTTGGAATTTCTCATAATTGAAATAAACTTTTCAATATCACGAAACTGATCCTTGTCGCAAAAACAAAAGAAACCATAAGCAAGAGAATGAGCTTGAGAACGTGTATGTCTAAGGAGAAGACTACTGAAACAGCAACATCTTTTGCTCCTGCTCTTTTGAAGTTTCTTTCTTCTTCTTCTCTGATCTTTCTTTCTTTCTTTCCACTTGACTTGTTCTTCTGAAGGCCTATGGCCACTTTATAAAAAGTAACTTTAAAATGGGTTAATGTGCGTACCCTTATCCCTATGATTCTATATTAACTTATAACCGCATAGCCCATCCTTGAATCTAATATACATAGTAACTGTACATAGGCGCCACTATATGCTGTATAGCTATATATCACCACCCTCAAAATTTGGCCATCGTAGCCGTGTGGTATCGTTGTGTAGATGGTTTAACACCCTTGTCATGTCGCAAGTGACCCGGTTCGCGATTCCCGGCGAGTGGCTCTTTTGAGGCTTTCTTCTCTCATGATCTTTCCTCCTTCATTGACTTGTCTTCTTGATAGGCCTAATGGCCCTTACAAAAAATTACGTTTTAAAATGTGGTAATGTGCGTACCCTTTCTCACCTATGATTCTATATATATAATATATATATCATAATATATAGTATATATATATAGATTTATATATATATATATTATAAATTGGAATAGGACGTGAGACGTGGCCGTAGTAATCAGTTTTATTTTTTTTACTAAATAAATGACACTTGTACTACACTACAAGAAAAAATAAAGCAAAGAGAATACAATAATAAATAATAATAGTCAACTGATCACGACACATAATTGCAATAATTATAATAATAATAATAACTTAACTCACTATAATAACCAAACATTATTATGATAATGAAGTGCATGATTACTATTTTGTACTGCAGAAAGAGTGATCATAAATACTCGACCCTTTTTGGTATGTAGGAGTCCTACTCAATAATATGCCTATTGGACAGTTAAAGGTGCAACGAGAGATTTCAAATAACAGGTGTCCCGATAAATATGAAAATTCTGATTTTTGACACTGGTGTAAAGCTTTCTATCAAAAAACATCCCCCATCTGAAAGTATTAAGCTGAGAACTGTTCCTTTTGTACCAAATTTATGAAATTCAAATTTCGTATAGGAACAAATCCGAAATTCAGCTTATAGGTTTCTATTGAAATATAAGCATATACAAATCACCTTTTGATTCCATTTAAGTTATTTTCTGTAGTTTCAAATAAATGGTCAGGAATCTATTGCATGTCTAATCTATATTGAAAATCACTACTATCAAAGGAAACGTATGGACGACTTGAAATTCGTCGTTGTTATAATGTGTAATGGTTGATTATTATGCGAGTCATGATAGGGCCAAACCATGAGTTAAAAGGAATGGAAAAGATCACTCACCAAAGTGGTACGAAAAGGAACGCAGGTCCAGATGGCGTGATGTAAAGGACGGTGGTAATCTTTCAAGTGATACGAGTGGAAGCTATGGATGCAGGAGGGTTAGCGGAACGGATAATACTTATAGGCCTATGGTGGACATTGATACTATTTGGTTTAAGGGTACGTAGTTTAGCTAAAGGGATTCGCGTTTCCTGATATGTTCTGTGCGTTTATGGATGTTTCGATTCCAATGAGAGCGATATCTGATACTGAAGTGACCGGTAAATTAAAGTGAGCGACGATTGGCCGTTTTTTTCTTTTATAATGATGTCAGCCTTTGTATTGGTGAATCTAAAGCGTACTTGCACGTGATAAGTAAACGACCCAGTCAGTTTTACAGTGAAATTGATGTTTAGAATGTTTTTCCCCTGTCGCTGAACTGGTGCATTTGTGTGGTTCAGGATAAGGGACAATCCGAGCACATGAGGTACATTTGGTGGTCAGCCAGTACCAGTAGGCGTAAATTCTTTTTACATTGGGGGCGATGGGGTTGGTGAAAATGTATGAATGACACGGGGTTTGCTGAACCGATCCATTATACACATAGCGCCGAATCGCGTAAAATTTTGCATTTAGAGCCGAAAATCGTTAAATGTGATTGTAATTAGAGACAATGCTCGCGAGCGGCGGAATTTACCATTTTAAAGAACTAAAATGGTAATATGAGGTTATTTTTGGTCAAAAATGCAATGAACGGGCATCACATGGGGGATTAATCTTATTGACCATCCCCTCATCAAATTTTTAAAATTAAAAAAAATCCCCCCCCCCCCCATCCCCATGTAATTTACGCCTATATGGCCAGTACTGGTGGCATTTTTGCGGTTGTGGAGTCTGGCTCTGACGGTGAGATCTTGTAATAAGTTCATTGGATCTACGAATGAAGCCATGGGAGGTTGAGGGAAATACTTGGGATAAAGTGCTCTCCTTCATAATGATATTCTATGTTGGTGGATGATACGATGAAATGTGTTCATGCCGGATGTATGTACGACCGAATGTGACTCTGTTGTTTCTTGTTTCCTTTGTTGTAATTTGTAGTAAACTTATGTTCTACATTTTTAGCTTTAGCGAGTTGTTTGTCAATTATGTTGTCTTTATAGTTGCGTTTGAGGAGATAGATTTGTTTGGCATCCTCGTGTTTGGGAATTTGATCGGATGTGATCGTTTGAAGCGATCACTGATCGGCTTAGCGACTATTTTTGCATCTGGAGTACTGCAAGGCTATCATTAGTCAGCTCCTTTATCCGCCAAATTTAGGGAACGACGCACTCAATATGAAACGTTTTCGCACTACTTGATTCTTTCAAAACACTCTGTTGAAAATCAATATTTAACCTTGACAATAATTACGTAAGGTGCAGTCAAGGGCTACACTCTCAGAACGGTTTGTTAAAATTAACCAACATGTATTAACGGTGACACCCAACGTTGGGGTCCATTTTACCCCTTGTTGGGTAATGAATCAGATGATTGGCATATTTTACCCAACAGTTGGCCGATTTTGCCTCAATAAAATGCTAAATCATATACACCGACCCACAATGGCAAATTTACCCCTTTGTTGGGCTGTTCCCTGTTAATACTGTTGGTTAATTTACCAATTTCTGAGAAGTGTACGTCATAGTTAGAGGTAGCCTGGTATAAATGCCTTTGCCCACCCCCCTCACCCCCCACCCCCGTACCAATAAGGCTACTTAAGATGGTCTTGCTCATCCACTAAATGTATCGTTCATTATTCATTCTCTCTCACCCCTATTTAAAAATGACAGTCTCATGAATGCATTTCAAATTAAGGTTCCCCTATGTCATACGGCTGACCCAAGTTTGACTACTTCCATTTGTGCCTTCATAAATTTACATCGGATTATAAAATCTAAACTATTACTTTTTATTCTGTTATGGGCCCCCACCAACCAAGGACTAACGGTATTTTGCAATTTGTGGAATTTACCTGGGAGTTTTAAGATAAAACTCACATGGAACGAAGTTTTACCATGTCAACGTTCATTTTATATACTTATGCCATATGTCAGCAATGGAATATACAGGGTGTCCCCAAATAAATGCAATCCTTGCAGTTGGTTCTATAATTGGCAAATTATTGAAAGTGTCAAATTTTATATCAGATTCCAATGGCAGGCAGTATAATTTTGAAAC